>JAQGAU010001475.1:0-19166 GCA_034698045.1 Paramacrobiotus richtersi | reverse complement strand
AGCAAGGTCGTCCCTGTATAACACCTGTATAAGTGAGATTTTCCGCGTAGCGTCTAAAGCCAGGTCTGCGTATAACCGTATAACGTCCGTATAAAGCGAGGACGGCCCTGTATAACATCTTTATAAAGGGTCATTTTACGCGTAGGCTTTAAAGCTAGGCCTATGTATGGCCCGTATAACGTCCGTATAAAGCAAAGATGGCCCCGTATAACACCGGTATAAAGTGTGATTTTGCGCTTAGAGTCTGAAGCTAGGTCTGCATATTGCCCCTAGAACCTGCGGTTAAAGCCCACCTGTTTAAAGTGTGATTTCCCGCGCAGAGTCTTAAAGTACCGTACAATGTTCGTGTAAAACAAGGTCGTCCCTGTTTAACACCTGTATTAAGTGTAAGTTTAGTGGAACCTCGAGGTAAGCCTGTGTATAACCCGTGTTACGTCCGTGTAAAATGATGTTGTTCGTGTATAAGAGCCGCTGCAGTATCTTGTTCAACTTTTTTTATCGTTGAAAACACTAGTTTACAGTACATTCTCGGCCAAACAAAATCTCGGTAACTCACAAGAACAATAAATTTTAGCTTGTACACACGTGCAAAACTGCCATATTTGACGTACTTCCTCTGCTCTGCAAGTTCTGCTGCTGCGCCGCCTTTCTGGAAGACCTATCCACATAGAAATGCACTCGGTGTACACGCATGTTACATCGAGTGAGAGCGGCTTCCTGCGTTCCCAAGCGGTGCAAGTAATGACGTCTAACGTTTTTGATTCTTTTTGGACAACCCATTCGGTTCCAGGTGGGATGGATGTCCGGAAGTCTTCGGCGCCCGGGTGACTTATAATTAGGATGATTCGGACAGATAATTCTTTCCGCTGACTTCTTGCAGCTGAGACCGTGGCGTTTGAGGCTGCACGTCGTCGTTCCGCACACGCACATGTGACTGGTAATTATGGGGGCGCCCAGTCTTAACGCAAAACTGATTGATTCTCATCGTGATACTATTTGAATTAGTATAAGGACGAACAGGATTTAAATTATTATTAAGCGTAATTCGAACATGTGCACATTTGAGCCAGACTTATTCATATTCTATTCCCGTGCCATTTGACTTCGTCTAAGACTGTAAACAAAAAAGACTGCTCATGGTGCCAAACGGATCGAAAAAAACCTCAGCACGGACAGGAAGTGATGTAAAAATTTTACCGAATGAGCTGAACGCCTACGCCGCCCAGAATTGTTTCGAACACCTGGTTGGAGATTGTTCTATTACGCCCATCTGCAGTGTACGGCATAACCAAAGAAACTGTATCAGATGACACAAAATTACTACATGGATGAACCGTACGAGGAGCCGGCTGCACGGTCTGCTAATTTGGCGCAAAAAAATGCAAATTAACCAGCTGTCCACAAAGTGACGGCTTCAGTTGATCGCGCTCGGCAATCATAACTCCAGTCGAAGTGGTGTTGCCCAATCTCGACATGAATTTTTACTTAGACGATTTGAATCTAAGTGTATTAAATAAATAAAATTAACTTAGAAAACATGTTTTCAGAATCACAGGTCAGCCGCGGCGAGACGTGTCAAATATCACGTGAACGGACGCCGGATTCCGGATGATGTACATTTCGTCTTGAAGACCTGACAGCTGCATGACAGCAGTCATTGTTAAATTTAAAGACATTCTGCAAAGTGTATGCAGTTACCTCTGTAGTGTACTTAGCTTCATGTTTACTGTGGGTTTGTACAAAGTCCAATTAGAGAAGATTCATTAGAGACGCGGTACAAAATGAGTCCCTCGGCGCGCTATTTGGCATGTATGGCGTTGATGAAATGCGCAGTTTCCAGTGTCCACCGTTCCTGACCTTGTGTAATTGACCTGCTAATTCTTACAGTGCAGCTCTGAACGCTGCAGCGTTTCTGCTCAGACCGTTTGCAATCAAGCGTTTTCATGCCCGTTCTGCTGCATACCAACCATCAGTCCCAGGGTTTGTTTTATCCGTCAGCGAGACTGCTGCTGCGTCCACTTTCCTTCTGACGACAGAAGTCGCATTTATCATTTTGACTGGATTACATACAGACTGAAAAGAACGAGCTTTTGTATAATGTCAACCGTAATTCATGTTTGTGTTAAGCAACCTGCGAACGGTATACTGGCACCATACATAGCGATGTTCATGCAATCGATCAGAATGCGTAGTATTGTTTTACAGTTCAATTACGCGTTGACTTTCGTCCATCGCTGTAACAATAAAAAGTAACCTAACAGAGAGTTGTATGGAACCAGTCTCCAGTTAAAAGATGCAAAAGGCAAACTAAGAGATTAGGTGAACGCTAAGCGGATTCTAATGAAGTTGTCATATTTTAACAATTGTGGCACAATAAGCACAATACAAGGAGGGACGTTAATGTCGATGGCTCCAACTTGGGCTATTTTGAGATAAGTCGTCGTCTCGGTAATAATTAAATTCGATAACTGTAAAACCCGCGCTAGAGCGAAGCACGGTACAGGACATTCGCCTCTCTGGCCCATTAGCATGAAGGCAACTGGATGCTCGGCACCGCGACTTCTCAGCTCGGCCTCTCTCTGCACTCTTCGCAGCGGCGACTCCGGGCATTTTCCCTGGTCACCCAGTGCTGCTCGTGCTGACTTTGGCAGGGTATATGATAGCGTCTCTTGCATTCCGTGCAGGGAACTGTCTTTCCCATGGCACCTTCGTTGGATTTCTTGCCGCATGCCGCACAACTGATTTCAGAAACTGCGACTTTCTTTTTTGCAGGCTCCAGTGTGTTCCCGGTATTCAACCCGGGTGGATTTGCAGCGATTTCTATAAGAAGAGCACATCAAAAGCTTGTCAGAATACACGTGGTAGAAAGCTGCTTTTACCACTTTTCCTCGCTAACGTGACGGTGGCCACACCGGAGCTGGACACTGGAATGATGTTGTCACGGGTACGGGCGTCTGCAGCTGTAGTTACTGAATTTCCCGGAATTCTGTCATTTTCTTCCAAATCCATACCCGCCAGTGGGGTGTTTTCTCGGATGAAACTCACGTCTGGGTCGTTTCTTATAAAATCCAGCACGCGGTCTGCAATCTGCGTTGATGTTGCAAGAGGACCAGAATGCGGCATTGGAGTGTGGCTCTTGAAAGGTGACGGCAGCAAAACTTGACGGGGGACTACCGCAACAAGTGTAGCTACATAAACGAGATCCACGTTTTTATTAAATCATTTACCGACCAAACCCACGACATTTACCAGCAGGCTGAGGCTGTGCTAACTGTGCTGTGAGAACCTTGAGCTGCTCATCGGTGAACGCCGCTTTAGGAACTCCTTTGCATCGCTTGCTCCCGGTGTGGGGCGGGAACGGCTGGGGGTTCATAGCGATGGCACTCGTTTGGATTAATAGATCTTTAACGTTACACACGGTATTGGCAGTCTTTCTTTGCAGATCAGAAAATTCATCCGGGCGAATACAGATGTACTCGCCAAGCGGCATAACTTTGAAACATCCGGCCAGCTGAAATTGCACCGCACGCATTTAACGGGGTTGTTTAGAAAAAGGCACATGTTCTCGAACATCGCCGATTGAGCGGTTGAGATACTTCACTCACGATTACAATATACCCTGTGGTTACTGTTTTGGGATGAATCGTATATGCAATAACGATTGTAGCAAATCGAAAATGTTTATTTTCCTTTTATGTAACCTGTGCAGTTTGTACTGCGACATGTTTTTTTCGGTGAGGAAACGAACATGCGAGAATGTTCTTGTCCGTACTGCCAGCCGCAGGCACTGGGATGCTTGTCGTTCATATCTAGTTTTTTTGCGCAGACTGCGCCCTTTCTGCAAATATGAACTTTTGTTTCGCAATCTATCACGGGCCAAGCAACCGACCTATATTTCTAATTGTGGTAATAAAATACTTTATCCCTCATTTCGCATCATGCTGCAGCTGTACTGGGAGCCGGATTCCGTAACAATTCCTTGAATTGGATTGTTCACAATCTGGTCCCTTTAAAACAGTCGGCAAATGTTCTGTACTACCAGAGGAAACAGCGGGCAAGACGTCCAAATCATGAAAAGGTTTAAAGCTTTTATACATTTGAAATTGGCTACATTAAAATTTATATTCTTTAAATACTTTTCGGTAGTATTAAAATTCAGACATTTAGATGTCATTCGGTAGTTAGAGTATGAATAATTGAATGTAAAGTAAATAGGTGTGCAGAGGACAAAATTAATTTCTGGTACGGTTTGAATATCAAATTATTGCGACTCAGCCAGAAATGTCATCCTGGCTATCGTGCCCAATTCTGAAAGTAGATGAAAATTGATTCAGGCTGGGCTAGTATGGATGATCGCTTCAGTGACGACTGCCAATCAGGGATGCGGCTAACCTTTTCGCAGCTTCGACTCCCCACCCAGTAATGTTTCGTTTCTATTCCTTCTGCGTACCTCGTTAGGGTGATGAGCGCGTACGGCTTGCACATCTTCGCAAAAATCGGTGAGTATCTTCTGCTGTTGAGTAGAAGGACTTTCTCCGATCTGGCTGGCCAGAAGAGACACCGCTTCCGATGCTCGAAAAGTGTAGAAAGGAATAGCTTCCGGCAGTACAACTTTTAGGACGAACGGTTCCACCTTTGCCACCCAATCACTTAGCTTGACTTTTTGGAGAAACTACAACAGGGAACGTGCTGTAGTAAAATATCTCATAAGCTATGAGAACCTGTTCTGTACGCAAAACACAGCATACTATTTCCGTTCCAGCAGCAAGAAGCGCATAATTCTCTGCAATTCGGTGCTTGCTGTCAGCAATACGATCGCCAATGACTGCGGAAATTTTTTCACACAGGTCATCAAATCTCACGTGCATCTGCGCCTTATCATTGTCGGTGAAGTTCACTAAGGCAGGGAAATGGACTGATGCCTCTCCCATGCTCTTCTGGATTTGTTCGCGTTCTTGTGCCGTCTTTCGCAACATCTGCACCAGCATCGGCAGTACCGCAGTTCTGGAAAGCGCTTCGTACCTACGAAAAGTCCGATTAGATTTAATTCCGTAGAACGTTTTTTAATCTTTACATGCACGGCATCCTCCATCAGATTCTTGACATTATATTTAACTTTGTTTCGTCCAAGCAGACTAGTTCACTCTACCTCTGTTTGTAAACTGCTATTTGTGTACAAATTGGTAAACGGTTTATGTTTAAAGAACCAACCAGAATTACCATTCCCTTCCCAAAAAGGTACAGGCATGGTTCACAGAATGGCACCGGCAGTACGTTTTACAACAGCTAAGCTGAGCCAATGTTCAATAAAAGCAGTCGATCGCCGTTAAACGGTTTATTGTAGCTTCCAAAAAGGTTTCCACGTTTAGCGACTTCTGTTCAGTTATTGAACTGTATGTAACGTTGTGTTAATCCGGAGACTTTGCTTCAATCCAGAGTATTGAATTGATACAAAGTTTTAATACAGTCTGACTGCCGAGCTGTAGATACCTTTGCTGAAGGTAAACCATTTGTCCTTCGTTGCAGGTAATTGCAATGCTACAACCGGGCACCATGTGCGTGTCATGTTTTTTGACAGGCTTTCCCTCAAACGTCTCTTGAATTGCTGTAGAAGCCGTACTAAAATCCTTGAGGTCGTGCACTAGGAGCGGAAAATGATCCTCTGGAAAAAGATAAACATTCGAAGGTGATCAAACTGTGCTGCACAGCATACTGTTTTTGCTTTGTGAAAGCATACCGGTATATCTTTGTCGCAACGCCGAAAGAGTCAACTCTTTGGCTACACATATATCTAACGCGTTCGTTCCCAGATAGGAAGCGCCTGACTCCGTAGATAGCGTTTTACCCGTTGCACGGGGCCCGGGCAACACCAGAGACGGAACCATGTTGAACATTTTTAGGATCTCCTTGTAGTGAAGACTGACAAAGCCAATGTAGCCTGCAAACAACGTGAACAATTAGAACATGTTAGCATTCGGATACGGCAACAGCGGAGGACGAGGCGCATTCTTTAAGTCTGACAGTTATCCGCGTAATCGCAAAGCTCGGTGAGCCCTAATTAAGAGGAAATGTTTGTTTATTGCGGATTCTTACTAGGGCCCTTGACCTTTCTTGCGCAGACGCTGGGTTTGATAGAAAACTGGGCTAGTTAGAGTGTGTCTCGAATTCAAGCATCGCGACCGTGATAACATTTGAACTGTTATGACGGTAGCGTTCGGATTTACGGACTCGCTTCGGTCAGTTTCAACTGCGTGTATCGTCACATTCGTTACACGATAGCGTATGCCATGCCATTGCAATTGCATACGCTACCTCTCTTACATCAGTACCTTATAGGACTGGCTCAATCCGTAAAAAAGTTTAGTCGCAACTGTTGCGGCAACGCAACTGCATGTTTTGTGCGCTTTACCGCACCGGTATATAACTACCAGACAAAGAGTCGCAACACTGTTAATTAAGCGCACTATAACTGTTACGTGGTAGGTACTATGCTGAAGACTGCAGCATCAGGGACATACAAACATATTTAACAATAACATACACTATTTTTCTAATGCGGAGAGCAATATCGCGGAACTATGGAAACAAAACGAAACTAGACAACCCCAGATCATTTGCTGGGTGCTATAAAGTGTCATCAACATATAATCAGTTTAGTTTAAGTTGTTCCCGAAATGTTTCCGTAGGAGACGGCTGGATCGTATCAGACTCTTCTCCTTCATGTTGTACATGAACTTTACAGTGATTGAAAATTTGGAACAGTTTAACTGTCAATAATCAACTGTAAAATAAAGTGCAAAATCCCACTAGGAAAAACATTTCTGCTAACGCGATAATGCTAAAATAACAGGACAACAACACTAAAATAAAATAACGCGATAATGCTGAAGAAAATATCAGATTTTGCCAAGCTGCTCTAAGCTGTACAGAAATCGTCTGTGAAATAGTATGTGCGATAACTGTGAATAAGGATATTAATTCTACGGAGACTGCAGTTTCTTGCTAGTGATCGCATATGTTACCGGCAGGATCACATATGCTATTTTCAAATTGACTTAACGGGCACGGGGTTGTGTTATAAGAATGTGGTAATCTACGAACTGACGCATCGTTATCTGATCGCCATGCACTATGTGATTAGGTATCTGCGCGTGATAACGCAGCACTTCGTGACGTTTACATATGCAATTTCTGTGTTCGAATACGCTATCGCACTGTTTTAAGACACATTCTAGTGCAGTTCAGATCATTCTTACCCGACGAAAGCACGAATTTGATAAAGTTTTGCGGCATATTGTCGTTGGCCAACTTTTGTCGTATAACTTCCAGGATATGCGGGCTGCTAGTAGTTGCGATTTGCAGCGGGTTCAAATTTCCAAGTTTACAAGGAATCCAGCTGTACTTTGATTCTGCTGGATCAACGCGAACAACAGTGCCGTCCCGTCTCTCGAAGAAAAGGTCAGGACCGAAGGCGAAAGTCAACCCATCTTCTTGCAGGTTCCTGTGCTCAACAGGAATTTTGTCGAACTTCAGTTTCTTGTCTTTGCAGTGTCTGGACAAACAGTACAATTAGCAGATGGCGCACCTGGCTGGCATTTTTACTTACTTTACAAACTGTTCATTCTTCCATTTGAAGTATAAACCGAGAAGTTTTGATGAAAGGTTTGTAGCATCGACCGGCGGCATGCCTTCAGTATTGGAAAGTTCGCTTAAGAACTGGCTTTCCTTGTGTAGTGCGGTTGTTGTGATGAAACACGGGCTGTAAGATAAAACGGTCAGACCGCCGCTGAGAACTGTTTTCCGCCGCGTTGGCTTTAATAGTTTGTCAGGATTCAATAGCCAGCGGGTTACTTTCTAATACGTAATAACATTTGGTAACAGTTTTAAATGCTCAGAATGTACGAATCTAATACAATCCCTGATATAATATGTCGATATAATCAGAGTATGAAAATACTAAAGTGTTTATATGAACACATAATGGTGATTTTTTAGTGATATAACTTGCGTTTATACTAAGTACACTGTTGCGGCTTACAAGCCAGTGGCACGACATTTTAAACTCAGAAAATTTGGGTTCTTTTTCTATAATCACACCAAATTATGTAAGCAATTAAAAAGATTAGCTTGGATGATGACGAGTCCGAGGAGCCGCGGGACAAGATCCCAAAGATGGGAAGTTGCAATGTCGCCAGTGCTACCGCCCTTGTAAGTTAACAGTAATAGCGCTTCCTGTATTGACTATGGCATGTAGAATAATTTATGTCAACGCAGGCTGTTGCGGGCAGCAAATTCCATTACCGCCTCACTTTACCATAGGCGAATGGCCATCTTTGGGATTTCCTCTCGCGACTCCTCGGACTCGTCATCACACAAACTAATCCTTTTAATTACTTACCTAATTAGTTGTAATTATAGAAAAAGAGCCAGATTTTCCGAGTTTAAAATGTCGTGCCACTGCCTTCTTAGACCACAGGCTGGTTTATGAACAAAATGTGCGTAAGTGATTGCCGGCGTAACTGATCGGTGTTTCATGAAATTGTTTGCAGTCTCTTCATAGTTTTGTATCCTTTAAATGGTTGTTATCTTTTTCTTGGAGAAACAGGGAATTTCACAATTCGCAATTGCGGCGATATGTCAAATATGCCAGGAACCACGCTTATACTTTCCTATTACAAAAGTTTGCACAGCCCACGAACTAGCCAGCCAATTTGTACGGTTTTTTGGGTTTTCGAAAGCCTAACCATCCTACCATAGAATTGAAGAGCCAAAGCAATGAATTTTTTTCATCAGCTATAACAATGTTTAGCATAAAACTACCGGAAGTACACGGTGGCCTGGGGCGGCTATTACAGTTTTACATACTTAGTATTCCGTCTAGAGCTTGATCGTGAGTTGGCACAAAGTAACAACTGTCACAATTTCAAAAATATTAGTTTCCGTTCTACTTTATGCCATATTGCTGGCTGGTTTTAATTGTACCACAAGTCTTGCTAGAACTGGTGCCGGGTGACTTGTGTTTTCAGTAAAAACTTGATCGCAAAAGATCGATACATAGATTTTAGATACAAAACAAATGTAGAGGAGCCGATATGGTAACAGCAGTTCATGCCCTCTCAGAAAATCTCCTTTTCGTTCATGAACACGTTGGTGTAACCAGCGTCAGCATGTAAACAAATTCTGGTATTTTTTCACAAAAACAAAATCCCATAAATTTAGCGAAACTTAAACTGGTCCTGAAACTGTACCAAAAAGAATCAAATGCCGGTTTGTTTCACGTTATTACGAAATAAATGCTCTGGAATGAGCGAGCGCGAAAAGAGCGAATTCGTTTGAACAGGTAGGAAAGTACGACAAATTCCCGCTTCAAATTTATGGGTCACGGGAAGATATCGCATTGTACTGTTCGACACGCTTCAGGCTGGCTGTGCAATGCTCTTGTCGGGCAGACTCTACGGTACTAGTTAACGATTGATGCACATTGTGCTAGACTTACAATGTCCTTTCCGTATGGTTCATGTGACGAAGCAAGCAATACCAGCCGCCCTGGCCGGCTGAACTAGCACAAACGGTCTGCAAGATCTCCAAGGTGAATCCCAGTATGTAGTCATTCTGCTCACCACGACTTCCGTAATAGGTTCGACGCTGTTCTTCAAACCATACCTGTATAAAGACACCGACAATTTCAGTAAAAGAAATGAAGCGAACAAATGCGCATAGCCGCAGTATTGATGATCGCTTTTCATGGTCGGCTACCTTTTCCTTTGCTTTTTTTCCAGAACCAAATAAATTCATGGTTTTATAAGCAAAGTATGCTGGAACGAAAGCTGACCTTTACAGGAAAATGCGTGCGATGTCTGTCAGAATTTACTACTGAAATGCAGCCGCAAAAATACGCTTGCCGGAAATGCAAAACAGAAGAAGCTAAAGAGAGTGAATACTTCTTTCTTTCCCCAAAAACGGTCAGCAGTTGAGGCGGTAAGTTGCAGTTAAGACGTGAGTAACAGGTCAAATCTGCAGTTATGTAGAGGAATTTCAAGACTTTGCCATGAATAATATGCCAAACAAAGTACCTTTAAACGGCTGCACGCCTTGGTTTCGAAACCGTTTAGATTAGGAATTTGACAGATTTGATATGATTACTGTAATGCTCAGCTTGGTGACGCAGACTTGTGCCGATCCGTTGGCTACGATATTTCTAGAGAAGATACGGCGCGCAGTAACTAGTACCAAGGCTGCAGCAGCGTTTCAGCAGACAACAGGCTAAGCCATAGCCGTAGACACTGTTCCAGCGGGCACCATTTTATCTTGCACCATACTGGGCATTCTACATTGACTGTTCGGCATCTTTACATTAGTCTGACTGTTTTTTTTCCAAATCGAGTCGTGCTGTCGTAATCATAACCTTCCCCAGTTTAAGTAAAGACGGCATCTCCAAGTCGACCTAAGTAAAATGGAGAAAATTACCAGTCTATCTGAATTAATGGGCACTTTTGGTCTCGATGCGCTGTTGCACTTTCGACAATCATTCATTTCCTTACCAGAAACAATGCTGAAAAAAGATGCCGAAGAGGTAAGCTGACTTGCGAACAGTCAGGACATTAGGCGAAGCAGAAGCTGAATCAATAACTAGTAATCAGTATCATTACAGAACTACTGTATGACTAGTATCCTCGCTAAACAATATCAGTAAATCATTTTTTGGCTAATACCAATCTTTATTTAGGTGCTTGGAAAAGTTCTAAATTTAAGCCATGAGAATGTACAGCCCTTTATTGACAAAGTGAGCCTGTTTATGCCAGATTTGCTCGAGAAGCCGCTCTTGATGCGGCAAGTCCATTCTTTGTGCCCGCCGGTTACCCATTGCCACCGCGGTTGCGAGTATGTACTAGACCACGAGTCTCGGTGCTTGCTTTCACACAAGCCACCGTCAAAGGTACAAGAGTTTGATCGTAAACCTGGTTGATTCGACCAAACGGAGATTATGAGCAAACACATCTTAGATTTGCACAGTGTGACTGCTTTACTTCATGTAACAGGTTACAGTTTATGGCCTGAAGGAACAACCGGAATCTGGCAACGAATATACTCTCCGCTGTGGAGGATGTGGATCGCGCTATAGCTATGCAACTTTCTACGACGGCGTAGAAAAAGGCCATTTTTTTTACGATAACCAAAGCGAGCTTCTTCGTGTAAACGAACGGGTCTACTGGACAAAAGATCTTGCAAGTCTTATGATTAGCAGCATGTAAGAACGTCGAAGTTTCATTACCACTTTTCGTCCAGCTGATCTAGAGTTATCTTTCATTGATATATTTAGACTCCATTCACACTGCACATTCCAAGCGTTTGCCGAAATTATGCAGAGCACTTTTTCGTGGGGCAAAGGTGCGCACTGCAAAACCTGAATCTGCCCTGTAAATGGTCTTTACATTGTATGTTATAGAATTCAGTCGGAAGCTGGTGGCTGAAGCGTATTACACTAACGAAATAGAGAATGAGTTCAGAAGCCGCGGCCACCGTTTCAAATTCAACGGAAGAAAAATTAACTGTGACAGTGCGAAACAATTCATTGAGAAACTGCGCCAAAGCGAGCTGTACTACCATGACTGCGGAGCGCGGAGTATGGACTACGGCTGCCGATACATGGACGTAATGGATGGGATATGGAGCTTTGGTCACAGACATTGTGCAATGCCGTTAAAGGTATGTTCGTAAGCGGCCACTGTGACGCTCCTTGTGCCCGTGGGCTACTTACATTGAATAAGGTGTTTTAACAGCTCGGCTGAAGCCTCTCGCTAGTAATTAGGAGAAAAATTGCGTTGTTTGCTCTAAATCGTATTGGCCGCAAGCTTAAATGGCGGCGCACAAAGAGTGTATCTACAGGCTCAACCTTGTCTCTACGGTACATATTATAATTTGTTTTTACATAAGAGTTCATGTAAAAGACCACGTATATTCAGTGACACAAAACTACCACCTGAAACGCTGTTATTACGGCTTTCGCACGGTGTGATTGAGCGTTATATTTACTCTGTTTTATAGCACAATCATGCTGAGTAGATAGCAGATGGGCAGTCACGTTAAGCGACGAGTGCATATCGACAATGTCTGGCACGTTTAGGGAACGCGCCTTTTTCTAATTAGCGATCGCAGCTTTTATTTAATGAGTAATCTTCCATAATGTACTCGACAGATCTAACAGATAGACGATCGCTTCATCTGGCAATAAAGCCCGCGTTCGACCGAAATATGATGCTGGCATTCTTTGCCGCTCACTCTTGGATAATGCTGCGTTCGTTTGCAGACTGACGTGGTCATTAAGCTGGAATATGCAGACTATCAAGATTCCTGGAATGTGGTCAATACTAGTTTGTCAACGGTTATGTCAATCGTGCTGACAAGTGATGTACATTTACTGTGTAGCTCTACTCTCGGTTTGATTACGGTTATATTTAAACGTAATACACTCGGACCGGAGTAAAATATGAATGGGGCTGGTTTCATAAAAATGCGTCTATATAATATTGTGTGCAAGATTCACTTTCAATTGTCTGCAGCTGCGCAAACTATAAGGCTTTCCGCTCTGGTTTGTCTTCATACAGCAGTATTGTTTGGTATTAGTGGTACATATTTACATATTCATAATAACTTACTCATTGTTGAAAAATCTTATACAAAAACAATAGGATTCCAGAACTCGTAATGCAGAACATGCTGGTCAAATTTCACGCAAATTAGACCATTTTAAACAGAGTTGTCGTGTCGGGCCGAAAATGCGTTCGACCTTCGCTTCGGTCAAATAAGGTTAATTTTCGTTTAATGTCTGGAAAGCTGTTTTGCAGGTGACTTTAGAATGTGACACGTTTGGCTGCAGAAAACACTCGGCATCTGTAGCGAGACTGACGCACATCCCTTTTTTCAGAAATCTAGACAATTAGGTGCAACCCGTTTTACAACGCATGCCCAATCAATTGTGCTGCATGAACGACATCTCACAGGAGATCTGTGATTATATACTTGAGCTATCAGTAACACTTCGTGGCAACTGTGGTGCAGTGCAGACTTATGGCGGATACGATTAACGCGATAAAATGGCTTGCGCAGCCATAGGTCCAATGTGCAGTAGCTAGTTCATGAATAAGACATTTCGTGCAGGTGTGAACTGATTAGCTCAAGACGCAATATCTGTGATTTGACTTGTAAGGACGTACGGCAATACCAACGGCCGCTGCATGGCTGGCGGTTATTTATAGTACTGTACATATGTGAAGTCCACATTCAGTATACTAGGTAATCGCACTACGCTGCGCAAGCGATGGAAACCGAAGCGAACGGAGAATCTCAATTTCAAGTGAATATGCCGGCTGCGCAAATACACATGTATAGACTACGCTGGGATAGCCGATTGCGCACGCCGCACTGTCTGCGGTTAAGCAAACAAAAGAATTTTTTTTTATGAAAAATGTGCTTTTATTTTGCTTATATCTCGCTCATTTTTTTAGATATACATGCCAAAAAATAATCAGCTAATCTACACGTCACAATCTACGTTCTGATCAAATTTCACGAAAATCTCGTGAAAACTGACTGCGCTATCGCGGTGAGAAAAACCGGATGGCAGCATCGCTCTTTGCATTACTCTTGAACATGGAGGACCTCCGCTTCGCTTCGGTCGATCAATTATACCAAAACGTAAACTGTAAGCTTGCAATTTGCACGGGTAAAAGTACTTTTGATTACCTCTCAGCGCGTCTGTGGGCAACAATCTGTCCAATACAGCCCCCGTAGACACGAAAAATACTGGCTACCTACAGTGAGCTTCTGCAGACTGAACAAATACCGTAGAAGTTAACAGAGTCGCACTGATAAGTTATGTAGTGCTTCTACAGTTTCTGCTGTGCTGAGGTTGCTGCGTTGCAAGTGTATGTTAAACTTTCAAACATAATGGCATTCATTGCAGAAAACCGTTCCGCTTCGACACGTTAACATGCCGCCGGTGTGCGAAAGCCAACCAAAAAAAGGCTCTAAGTATTGCAGCGAGCACCATGCTTACGTTGAGGGTCTCAAGTCACAGATGTCAGACGAAGCTCTTGTCTCCTATTTGGATGAAATCGATGCTGCATCCGTTCACCCCGGGCGTAATGTTTTCCACGAAGAAATGGAGGCAGCCGCATTATTACAAGTGTCCAGTGGGGTTGACTGCGGAAACAAAGACGTGGTGGCACCGTGGTGCAGGAAAAGGGCGGGAAAAAAGCCCAAGATCAACTGGTCCCGGGGATTACTGGTGTATATATCGTCCTGTGGCACTATTTCCCACTTTGCACCATTATACAGGTGGGTTTCTGTTGTACAATGTGTTTTTGATTGTTGTTTTTATCTCTTTTGTTTACTTTTTTCACGGTGTTAGTTACACGCTCTCTTTACAATTGCAGAAGCGAGTCACTCAGCCAAGTTTTAGTGGTTACGTTAGAATGGCTGTACCGAAGGCTGCAACTATTGCCGAGATCAGAGTGGCCGAAATACTTCCTATGTTATGACAACATGTAAGATTTGCCGCATCGTAGTGTATGTCTTACAACGGTCTGCCCGTTATCACTGCAGGTGCAATCTGTGCCGCTTGAAAGCTTTAAAAGAGCCCCTACATGATCTCTTCCCACCAGACTTTGCTGACATGTTCAACATCATCAATAAAATTATTGACGGATTACATCTGAAAAATCACCGCCAACAAGCGTGCCACGACATATACAATCCGCAGAAGTTCAGCGATCTCCATCCCACCGTGCTCAAGAGAAATACGATGTCTGCAGAACAAGCATTTTCCTGGTTAGGCCGCTATAAAAAACAAGTTAACAGCATGTGCAAAACTAATCAGCAGTTTTTTATTCATCGGCTTATTGTGCGTCATAACGCTTACTTGGCTAACTGCATACAAAACAACAAGATGCCCATTGTTTGTGCCGGTCGAACCAGAGCTGACCGCGCTGCGTTATAGTTTTTAGTCCGACGTGTTTAAGCACTATAGTTTGCTGTCATCTCTGTTGTGTAATTTCAGAACTTTAATTTGTTGGTAGCACTGCTTTAGATTTGACCATGCCGCGGCATAATTATGTTCTCATATTATTTTACTTTACATTTTACTTTTACTTAGTTTTCCAAGTTCCAGATCAAAGTAAAAAACCGTTAACTGGTAACTATGTGCTTGGCAGTAATTTAGAAAAAGAACCCTGGGCGTTTTCTTAGAAGGCGAAAGAGGGTGTAGCGATCGGTCGTGGAACTGCGTCCAGTTCAGGCAGCTTGTGGACAGTGGCGAAAGCAATGTCAGTGCGATAGCCGCTGCCATAGACTGTAAGCCGTTTAGATTTTCGCCTCATTTTAATTTTTTCCAAAATTAGCATAAATGTAACATTTAGTAAATGTATTAACTAAGCTGGCCCGACGAGTGTAATATTTACTAACTATTACTATTGGCTGCTGGTTTGTTACATACTATTTGACAAAATACCCTACTATTTACATTGTCATATACTAGATCGAACATGGCATGATAACCGTTCCTTAAAGATTTCGCGATGAATGCGACTAACCGCTCACGTGGACAGTTTCATACTTTCCAGAGCAAGTTGCGCATTTTTAGCGCAGCACTTAATTTTGCCGCAGTTATAATCGGCATAACTAGTTATTGGTATGACTATTTCTGAGCATTAAGTTATCGCGCGAATTATATAGGTGATTAAATGCAACACGCAAACACTCACAAAAACGTTTTTTTGCTGCAAAAATGCAGTGAAGAATAACAACCATTAGACGCGTCATCCAGTGTGCTGACCACTAACGTTTCGAACATTTTCCGAAGTCCACACCGATTAGGACATTCTGCGTTCTGCAGTTGAGTCGTTTAATATCCTAAACATACGTTTTGAGCTCTATGAGATGAGAAATCCACTTAGTGTTATTACTATTACTGGTTCCATTCAGCTTGCGCCAGCAAAACTTGCCATTGTAGGTTGGTTTCCTGGCAGTCTGTTGAATCGATCATCATTCGAAATCATCACTCCATCGTGTTTCTGTCCAGAAATTCTAGAAATTTGCGGTCACAGTTGCACAGTATATTGTTCTTTGCGTGGGTCAAAAAGCTTAAGATGTATATACCAAGGGCCATACTTTGTTTCTTTTTGTGCTTCGGACCTGTTTTTGGGTTTCGTCCACCACCACGTCCAATGATGAGACCTGCTATACGGACTCCGATTCGCGCTCCTCCAGTCAAAACCCAGTCGCGCGCAGAGGTACATTAAAATCTGGTTAAGTTTGATAGTGATTAAAGTGAAACAGCTAGCATCAAACAACGGTTGCGTATGTTGCAAATTTACATTTTGCGATAAATTTCGTGCGGTAGGCGCTAGATTTGTAGATACATAGGTCAACCGTGCACGCTGTCGTTCTTAGCCTGGGACGAATACGTCCCAGATCATAGCGGTACTTTTAATTGTTTTATTGACCAACAAGAGGGCGTTTATTTGGGGGGGCGGCTTATATTTGAGAAAATACGGTAGCTGTTTGGATTATTAAGCAGGAACAATCAGAGACATGAAGCATCAGCAAAATTTTTCTATGTTCATTCACAGCTTAAATTATTTTCTATATTCAGCCAAAGTGGGATGCAGGCCGCCGACTAGCAGTAACAGTAAATCCATCCCAAAGTGTCCGGCGCCCGGTCACACCGTTAGCTCGTGTTCTTAGTGCTGATGTTAAGAAAACCGCAGTGACGGTTCCAGCAAAGAAGGTCCCCACAGTAAATACCCCGAAAGAAAGCTACGTCAAGACTGCAGGAAAGGCGGTACTCGCACAAGTAGGAAAAGTCGCCAAGCAGTCAGCTGCAGTGGCCCTCGCTGGCGTGATCGGAGCTGCCGCTGTGAACTCACTGGATGACAGAAATACTGCAATGCCGGCTGATACCACTGATAGCACAACCCCTGACGACATTCATTACGGACACGTGACGTCTGGAGACACGCTCCAACAGAGAGACACGGGAGATACAACACAGAAAAAGGACACTGGGAACCGAAATGCCAACCACGCTACCGAATACCAACTTCTTTATATTTGCCTCTTTATTGTCGGCGGTGGTATCATCGTCTTCGGCGGAGGTGCTGTTGCTGTCGTGATCGTCTGCAAATGTAAGTGTGCAGGAACTGCTTATGGAACTTGTCGTTTTTGTTCTCGCCTAATTGTTTTTTATGGTGATTGTATGAAATATCTGAGCTAAATAGAAAAAAATATTTTAGATGACCGTGTACTGCAAGTTAGCTAATGCATTTGTCAAGTGACAAGTGACACGCGTAACATCATTCTCACTTGCACGATTCACCGGACCCCAATCATCAGTTCCATACTTACTCAAGTGTTTTCATAGGCAAGCGCCAAGCGCGATCTGCGGACATTGAGCTGGATGATCAAAGCGAGCGGGGAAGTTAGGTAATGTAACATACTGAAACTGTCGCATGTTAGATAATCCTTACTTCCTGACACACTAGCATAAACTATACCTCCTGACTATGATATTAGTTTTGAAAATAATGCCTTGCTTTAGTTGCTTAACACAAAATGCAGTTGTCCAAAGGAAGGGTTCCGTCTGTTAAGGAAGTATTTGCCGTACACTAATAGTTCAGGACAATAATAAGTTTGTTACCGACAGTCTAAAGTAAAGAATAATATTTTGTGTTCCTTCACATCAGCTACAGTGTTCGCTTTTATACAGCGGACATGTCTGCATCTATAGATATCCGTGCATGCGCGTGCTCAGATAGTGTATACTCACATTCTAACGCGGAAGAACTGAATCAGAGCTATCTGGGGCAACCTGTAAGTTCCTCAACTTAGCAACGTTCGAGAACAATTTTTTCAATTCCCAATCCGACATATTTGTCTTTCCTTTCAGGAATACCGGATCCCAAAAACAAGGGTCAGAAACGCTAGGCATGGACAAATGTGGTGGAAACTCCGGGATTGCCAATGTCGCCGTTTGTTTAGCGCGTGAAGTCTGCATAAGTTCATCACTCGCATTTTTATTCTGTATTTTAAAAATAGCCTGCATAAAAAACGTCTTCCCCACATTAGGATAGAGAAACTCTTACAAAAGCCGCGTAAACATGTCTCTGCTACTAATCTGTTTTCTCGAGCTGCTTTAATCCGTGCCCGCTCTTATTGGAAGCTTCCTTTCATCCGTAGTGTTTGTTAATAACGATTTTGATGACGTCGATTTGCCATTAATCTGAATATGTGGACACCTGGGAAACCTTATTAAAGACGTGCATTAGGACAGATGCGACGTACTTGCGCTGCGTGCGTTCTGCAACAGAGCACACTTGGTCAAAAATATATCTATTGTTGTTTTAAACTTATGTTCTACGCGAAAAATCACGCTTTATACGGGAGCGCCCTCGCTTTACACGGAATCTTTACGGGTTATACACAGGCCTAGCCTAGAGTTCCACGCGGAGAATCACTCTTTATACAGGTGTTATACGGGGACGACCTCGCCTTATACCGACGCTATACAAGTTATACACAGGCCTAGCTGAAGGCTCTACGCGGAGAGTCTCGCTTTATACGGGTGTTATACCGGGGCGACCTCGCAATATACGGACGCTATACGGGTTATACACCGGTCTAGCCTACAGTTCCACGCGGAGAATCACTCTTTATACGGGTGATATGCGGGGACGACCTCGCCTTATACCGACGCTATACAAGTTATACACAGGCCTAGCTGAAGGCTCTACGCGGAGAGTCACGCTTTATACGGGTGTTATACCGGGACGACCACGCTTTATACGGACGCTATACAGGTTATACACAGGCCTAGCTGATGGCCCTACGCGGAGAATCACGTTTATACGGATATTATACCGGGGCGACTTCGCTTTATACGGACGCTATACGGGTTATACACAGGCCTAGCTTAGAGTTCCACGCGGAGAATCGTGCTTTATACGGGTGTTATACGGGGACGACCTCGCCTTATACCGACGCTATACAAGTTATGCATAGGCCTAGCTGAAAGCTCTACGCTGAGAGTCACGCTTTATACGGGTGTTATACCGGGGCGACCTCGCTTTATACGGACGCTATACGGGTTATACACAGGCCTAGCCTAGAGT
>JAQGAU010001474.1:0-19174 GCA_034698045.1 Paramacrobiotus richtersi | reverse complement strand
GGGCTGGCGGAAGACTGTACGGATCCACTGGGGATGCGGTTGCATTCACAGCCGGGTTCCGGAAGAAAGAAGCCAGATTTAAGGCTGGATTTACGGTCGACTTTCTCCTGCCGGGGTGATGCTATCAATACCGATATTCCGCTTGATGAGCAGACGTACGTTAGAAATCGCTTAACGACAGATTATCTGTGCATTTTTTAAATCACAATGTATTCATGAAAATTTTTTTTCTGTTGTAGCCTATATATTTGTCTGTTAGTAGATTATCTCTTTTTTTACATTAGGTGGTATTTCGGGACGATTAGCCGACAAGACGCGGAAAATATTCTTCGGAAATGCACAAACGGTTGTTACATTGTACGGAGCTGTGAAATTAACGGAAGCAAGGATTATTCCTTGGCAATAAAGTAAGTAGTACAGAAATTAAGCAGATTTCTAGAAAGAAAAGCGGAATCAAGAATTCTGGACATGCACTACAATTATACTATACGAATAACACGGAAGTTGACCACAATCGACAACACGATAATCTACTGTATAAATGGTATGGGAAAATAAGTCGATTCTTCGATGATTGACCAAATTTATATCCGGCAATTGATTTGACTTCCGGTGGCAAATCCACACCCAGACGATGCGTCTCGGTCAAGGGCAGGTGCATTTCCGGTCTTTTAACAACAACTTGACAGCTCTTCCTCGTAATATTTGCTCATCTGATCAATAGCATTACATGCTGCATTTTTTAATGCAATTGCAGTATACGAAAAACATCCATTTTAAGCGGTACATATGTGTCGCTAAAGAGGAAAAGCTGTCCTATCGTTTTTCCCGCTTTTCGAAATGGGGAATGGGATCGATAGACTGGCAATTTATTTCCCGTTCAAGCCAGCGTGCGGGATCATAATTGAAATAGGACGGTTGCAATTTTTTCCACCGTCAGCGTGTAAAGAGGCGCTGATTGTTAATAAACAACCCGCATCTGGCCAAAAGGAGAGCGTGTAAATATTGTTAGCAATTTCCACCGTAAATGGGCTCGTTGATGAAAACTGCGCACTTACAGCTACTGCGCAATATGGTACTTTACGGTTCATATTTCCTAAACTATTGCTGCGTTACCAGCAGTTTTCGGAAATGTGGTGGTGTGCCTTATATAAACAAGATCCTTTTTGATTACATTAAACCCGAAATCTATCCGGTTCGGAAATATAACAACAATATTTTCTTCGTTGCATCAAAGGTCACCTGCAAACGGAAACTAATTATAATTAGCGAGATATTTTTAACTCATCAGATAATGCAAAACTATCATTATGCATACGTACATCAAATTGATTACGACAACCTGATCTTATACATATGAACAGTAAAATTTCTGTATAAAAATTTTCAATATTCTATAAATTTTTATAAAAATACACTATCTAACATGTTAGATAGTGTATTTTTAGTGTATTTTATGTTCCGCTGTACAGCGGAACGTAAACCATTCATAACATACCTCAGACTATAAAATGCGTATTTTTACATAAAACGTCTTTACAGTTATTTTTTTTGCAGAAGTTCCTGCGGGTTTATGCACCTGCGGATTCATCGGCAGCAGGACGACATGTACCGCTTAGCCGATTTCAATCGCGTTTTCCTGACCGTTCCCGATTTGATAGAGTATTATTCCATGGAGAGACTGCCCATAAAGGGCGCTGACTATATGGTTTTACTGCATCCTGTACATCAGCAACTTTTATAACAAAAATCCTTTACCATTCTATCATTTTGAGATGTTTACGTTTACCGTAAAAACGCCCTGTTTTTTTATTAATTGCACAACATTCAGATGCTACATAAGCAATGCTGCTGCTAGTTATCGATGTTGGATTTTAACTGCGCAAATTTGTTATAATTCGTGCTTTGCATTAATGCAATTGCTGAAGTTTTACAAAGCCGTGCGATTAACCAGCATACAGTTATAACTACATTAAAAAATCCCGGAATAACTAGAAAGATCGTTTTTGTGCACTTTCGATGGAAAACTGGGACCGTGTAATTATGTTTATATTACCGGCATGGTAACGCAATTAACGTTTTATCGTCTTAAAATAAACAGAAAAAGTCTGTCACCTTTAAAAAACTGGACGCAGCTGTCTAGTCAAAAATGTAAAGCTCGTCTAAAGCGTTTCTATTAGTTTATCCAGTGAACAGGAATGCAGCAAATGCCAAAACCTGCATAGTTAACAGTAAATAAAACGTTCCAGCTACGTAGATGCACAACAAATTCCGGTGTCGTATACAGACGGAAGTCTGCTCTTGTGAGTACTCAGCGGGAAAAGTGATGCAATAGTGCTTGTAAATGAGCTTGTTAATAATGATGTAGACATGGGCCCGGATCCAAGGAGCTCCACTCCATCATTTCCCCCTTTAGGAGCGGAATGCTAAATCAGCCTGCGCGACGAAATTTATTGATTCCTAGCCGAGGGTTGTTGTGCCATTCATCAAGTATGCACCCGGCATTCATTGGAAGAAATTTAATGCACTGCTTAAAAAAGTCCACTTGGGAGGGGAGGGGAATTTTTTGCACATAAAATGGATAAGGGAACACACACCGGAAGTGCCCGTCTAACTAATTGACTGACCTTTCCATTATCGAATTTTTTCTGGATAATGTGAATAAATTAAAGGCGCGCGCGTGATTTAATTATTCTAATGAATCGATTCTTTTTTAAACATTCTGGCAGCGATGAAAACACGGTTATTCTTATATTGTTACTGCTCCTTCTCCGCGTACTGGCTGCTATGTAGATAAATGAGGTCGCTAGTCTCCGATTCGTAATCGAAAATATCATATCCATTACATAATCCAGATCATCTTACGTAAACATAAACCTGCCCTAATTTTTCATGAGACCGCAGCTCTGTGTTTAATGCTTAACTATATAAACACCTGTATCTGTATAAACAACCGAAAATGTTTAATTTTTCTGTATGGAAACAATTTTATATGTAAGGTCCAGTTAATTAAACGTATTCGCAACTTCCTCAGTTTGCATCAGCTTCATGATTTTTCATTGGTGAGGCTACTGCACTAAAAACGAGCATCCCGAACCTAGTAGTGTTAATTGATTGTAGTATGTAGCATATCGTAGAGTAACGGCTGTCTCGTCCAGATTCACTACTGTACTTCTATAATTATGAATCAGTCTCGGTCAGTACAAAGTGGCCTCGGAATCAAAATTAAGCAGCACAATATTGTTGCAGAGTTTTTCAGCCACTAGCAGCACGTATTCGCTTACCGAATAATATTATATACAAATTTTTGGAATTTCTCTTTCGGCATTACTTTGTGTCAGCTGTCTGTGTTACGCTGTTCGCTTCACATTCAACTTTCCGCCGAAATCAAACATAGCTAAAAATAAGCAAGTCTTGCATGAAGTGTGAAAAATGGAAGTTTGGCAGACGTGTAATTACACTTTTGCATAACACGTGTGTGAAATGCATTTTACAAATACGGCATTAATCCAACTTGGATGCATTATGCACATGCCGACTTCCGTTGATGTCATGATCAATTGCAAGTAACATGTCTACTGTACGCAGCAGCTGCATTCTATTGCGTCGGAAGGAAGGGATTGCCCGAGCGCAACATCTCACGCCCAAGATGATGATTTATACCGATCGATAGTCCGACTTCCATCATAGCGATTAGTCATGCACGAAATGTCCGAGAATGTGATGAAAGGAGCTGGCGGAACCAAGATGGTGTTGTGGTGTGTCCGCAACAGATCAACGTTGTAATCAACGGTCATTTCAGTACAAATGACCGCGTGTTCGAATCGATCCATATGGTTATTTTGGTAATTTTAGGGCGTCTGGCCATGTATAAATAACGCTATTCTCATGTAGGATCGTCAATGTTGTCCATAATCGCGGATGTATAGAATGTGGAATAATATTGCAGAACATGTTAACGTTTATTAATGACATTGTACTGTCTCGTTTGACTGGCAGTTTTTCTCTTTAATTCGTGACATTACTCATATTGCATCTCCGAAGCACTAATCAGTAATGCGAAGCTAGAGGAGCACATATTTGATTATAGGTGATTATAGTTCGCTATATTTGATTGACTAATTTTTCAGTGTTTTTCCTCATTTTGAATGCCTAATCCATCGCACGATAAAGAAATAATTATCACTGATTAGAGTGCGCAGTACCGTAGTTATAATAGTATTTCACATATAAAAAAGGCAGTGCCGTAATGTAGCAAGATGAACACTTGCAGATATATATGATTTGAATCTTGTAGTGGTGCGTTGTAATTATTGTGACAGATAGCCGGAATAGTATATCTAATTCTCAAAGGCACTTTAGATCGATGATTGTAACCAGTGCAAGCGAAACCTGGTTTTTTGCAAGTGTCCACATTGTGGTTGAACTTCGTAGAATAGTGGCTATAAAGGCTCTGTAATCTCAATCCATGTGGCACACTATGGTAGCTAGCTTCTAACGAATCAAGTTCACATAGTTTTATTTTACACTTGTTTCTCTTCACAGAGCATTAAATTTTCAAGTGTTCATTATGACACCTGGAATAAAATTTGTCCAAAAAGCAAGAAAATTAAAACGCGACCAGAAACGCTTAGTGTTCATCTGCGCAGCTTGGCTGCCTGATAACAAACCGATGGTGCAGCGCCCGCCGGTATCTCCTGCTGCACAATACCAGGACCACCGGGACCATGAATACCACACTATCCAGTAACCAAACGCTCAGTTCCAAAATGGTCTCTAAATGACGAATTTTGTAAGTGAAATCATCGTTTAATACGAAGCCTTCAAGGGCGTTGATGATGTAGTATGGTCCCAGGAAGATAACGGCCGTCACCAGCATCCCAATCACCGTGGCCAGGGGCTGTTTCCCTTCGGATAGGAAGTCCACGAGGCTTGGTCGCGGTGCGGAGATGCTGCGGGTGTACAGCGGCAAGGGACCGCTGATTCTCCGAGACATGGAATTTGAGGCGGTGGAGGCGTTGGATTTGGTACGCGGGAGATTGACGACCGGTGTAGTACTGTCCGAGCGTGGGCGGCCGATGTCTGTCACGCAAAATGGTAGTAGTTTAGTTTACATCTGAATTTTGAAGGAGTTACAGTTCTACAAATAACTTCACCATGTTTGTACTAAAAGTAAACCAGTCGGTCATACTGAATGTTTTTGTGTTAAATATGGGCGAAGTGTACGTAAAGTCACCGGTAATTAATATTAATATTGCTGAACCATTTGTACAACGGATGAAATTTTGAAACGATCTAAAACAGTATTAGGCAACAGCAGCGAAGAGTGAGGTTGCATAAGTCAGTTGCTAATATATTACGGACAGATTTCATGTAATGTCAGCCATGACAAGGAAAGACAAAATACATGTACTGTATGTACTGATTATTTCAAACACTGCATATAATGCGCAACGTACAGAACTCGATATTTTTAGTGGCAGTATGTGAGTTCTTCATGATTAACTTTACCTATTAAAGTACGGAGATTTTCAGAGCATCAAACCAAATTCTATAGTAACCTTTAAATGGCAATATTCATTAATATAGCTTGTCATAGGATAAATACTGGCTTACGCCCATACAGAACAGTCAGTTCAGTGTCCGAAAAATTTTTGTGTGAAACGAACATTGTTACATAGCGGTAGTACCTGCTGGATCGGCCGGCGCAGCTGTTGTACACGGAGATATCTCAACCAAGGACTGAATGACCAGTTCGCTGAATTTTTGCGTGCTGGTTTTGTTCTGGTACCATTCCCAGGTAACGGCCGCTGTCAAAATCAGGAATGTCAACACGATTGGGACAAAATAGTTCCTGAAAAAGTGTATGATTAAATACAGGTCTTTATAGTGTAATTGCAAAACTATAGTTTTTACTTTACCGGAGAGCAACGAACATGCACCAGTCATAAAAATCCTCCGCAACAATATGCATTTCGCACTTGTTTTCGTACACGGCAATCTGCCGGTCAAGGTACCAACGCGGCGCCGTGAACAGGCCAACCACCCAGGGGAAGATCACCAAAAGGATCTTGACGACTTCGCGCTGCCTACACGCGACCCAGAAGGCGGCGCGGGCGTGGTTTAACGCTAAACCGAGTAAATTCAAACAAAACACACCCGACATGACCTCCTCCGCAAACAACCTACAAATAGAACATTCGTCTGAAGAATGTTTGGGAAAAGGTCGGCGGATCAATTGACTGGAATGCCTTGGTACTCACGAAAACAGACACCAACTGGGACTGAAATACCACACGCGGGAAACACGAAAACTGACCATCCATGGAATGATAACAAGGGATTGTAGAATGAGGATAACACAGTTATTGGCAATTAGTATGTCTTGAGTGGCTTTTAACTGCTGGCCCTTGCAAATGACCCATATCAGCAGTGAATTCACCAAGAGTCCGATGCAGATCCCAAACGCCAGTAGAATCAATGGAGCTCCGTGTTTCAGCCACCATTCGTTGGAGCCGATCTGCTGTTCGTGTAAAAAGATATCTTCTAGCACGGTCGAATTGTGCGCCATAACTTTCAGGTGTTCAGAAGTGCGCCGCTCGAACTATGATTATAATACACATAATTTTCCAACACAAGCAATCAGTAAGGGCAGCGGGCGAAAACATCGCTGCAGCTCATAACTTAATCGTAAACAGACGATTTTCTGTTCGTCACACTTGACATGCTCGTAAACTGCACCTACTGTAACTAAAAATATCTGTGAGGGAGTGCTCACATCATGCCTGGGAATCGTCCGCAAACTGCGAGAGTTGTAAGGAGCGAAGCACATAATCTTGAGTTAAATATATTTCGCTTGTCAGCAGTGAGCGGGATGGAGCAATTAGACAGGCAACATTTAGCCAATGGCTTACATGTTTTGGTAAACAGCAAAACAAAGTACAAGTGTGCTTACACTATGACCTCTTTTGCACACTGAACTACCGACAAATTATAACGATGTGCGAAGTCGTAAAGCTATACTTGTGAGTACTAATGTATGAACTTGTTGCTGGTAGATTTATCTGGCTGTCCGGAAGCACTCATCGATTAGGGACTGAAAGAATTATCCCGACTCAGGTTTGCCGGGTGTGAAAAATCCAGACGACTGTGTGAAATATCTTAAATCCCAGCTACAGTAATGCGATATCACTTACACCTCTTGAATTATTTATTATTGTGTAATATACTGTTGTGAAGGTGCTCGTTTGATCTGTCATTTTTGTACCGATACCAGTATTGTTTCACGGGAAGTTTTTGAGCCATTTCACCGGTTATAATTATGGTTATGGTTTTGTTTGCATTTTCTTCGGGTCGTGTTCCTTGCTCTTACTGCCCTTTCTGTTTTCTTGATGAGCTCAACATACGAATGACCTTTTTCGCTTTACGTGCAACTACTTGGAAAGCGAACTCACTTCGATATCAATTGGGTCACAGAAACAGCTAGATTGATCAACACAAAAACGGGTAAATTACTGTACGGACACGACTAGGTCCATCGAGTCGGTGCCATGGCCATACATAGAGAACCCGAACTGCACAGTTTGTAAAACATTCAGAATAATAAAACATCGGTAGTCTCGTACCGGATCAACTGAGTAGAGTTAAGAATGCATCAAGAAACCCTAAGCAGGAAGATCGAAAGCAGAAGATCGAATAAAAACACAATACAAAATAGTTCCGGAGCTTTCAGAGTCCATCTTGAACCGATCCGGCTTACACTTAACTGACTTAATCCGCGCTGTTTCTCTGAGATCCATCTGACCACTGGTTTCTCCTTTGGGTAATTTTGCAGTGAACCCGTTATCCAAGGCAGCTGCAGTACGGATTCGTCGACCCTCTTCTTGTTCGATGACACTATGAAATTGGACCCTTTCCGCCATCTTGTAGACTGTTTTGGCATCTCTTCCATCCATAAACCAGAAGTAAAACGCCATGATATATATATAGATATACATGTCATTTACAAAAGACCAGTTAAAACACCATTGTGTCTGAAAATCGCATTTGGCAGAGTACTTTAACACTTGCAAGCCTGGAAGAAGCTGGAAGAGCCAAAAAGCCGAAAAATAACCATTTTCGGAGACCACGTGGTTCTGGTCAGTGCAGTTATGGTCAGCTGAAGATTTTTTGTTTGTTATTCTGGACCTTTAGTCTCAATCTGAAAAAACGGTACCCGTTTATTATATCAAGGGTTTGTGTAAAAAAGTGGGTTCCCTATGATGCCAGATTACATCGAATGGCGTTTGTGGGTGTAAACCTTATACGTAAACGTTAATTTTGTTCCGAAATTGCCAAAACCAGGACAGCACCGCTGACTGTTTGGCTCCGAACATTTCCCGCCTTCTTTGTTCTTGGAGATTATTGCCACAAAAATCGTTGACCTTAAAAACGTCAAATCTGATGCATGCGTTGATAGATGTGTACTGCTGTCCAATACATATCATGGTTCTTCAAGGTTCGTGTTGACCGGACCGATTCGAGCAAGGAAGCTCTACGTACATCTACGTAGTATATCGTATCTCACAAGAGTTACGGATACCACCCCAATTATTCTCTGGCAATCCTTCGCGCTTTGCACAGTATTAATTTTAAACCGATACGTTATAGATTTAATACACAGCAACTGTTGTTGTCAGTTGCAGCTGTGCACGTCGGCCGTCGTATGCGACGGCCAGTGCGAAGAAATTTACCGAATGGTCATTTCCAAGATTCAAAATATTATTATAAAATATCAACAGCAGCAGCTTTATATAACGTAAAGCGAAATATTCATGAACTGCAAGAAACTACAGTTTTTGCTCGTACTACAGTAATTTGGTCCCTTATACCAGCAGCAAACAAAGTTATGCAAGAATTATGTCTTAGATGGGACTAAAAATAAGCGTTGGTAGCTGGCCATCCAGGATCGAAGTTCCATTCTCGCTGAGTGGGGACTCCATAAAGGAGAAAGCGTACTGCGACTGCGAAGGAACTGTCGAAGCCGAATGGAACTTCTCGATGGTTATCGATACCCTCTTTGCACCTTTCGCGCCACAATATGATGGAGGACCCTGTAAATCACGAATTGTGTAATTTGTTCTGTATTGTAAAGGACGTAAAGGTACTTCAATGTGAGCGGTGACAATATGCGGAACACCACTTTTAACAGTGACCGGTTCTGCTAGCATAATCCGTTGCGGGACAGACGAGCCATCTGTAACGACAACGACGTCCTGTTCGCGAAGGACCTTCTTGTCGCCCGCTTTAAAAATCTTCAAGTTGATTTTATAACGACCCGATCCGTCATTGGTTCCGTACATCCCTACACCTTGTAGCATCACATCGTGATCCGTAACAAACCTATGAAACGCCAGTTTCACTGACGCAGTGATTCGTGACCTTTGCGTATTCGGCCTTACTGAATGGAGTCGCTTCCTCCTCCATAACCCCATGATCCACCGGCCTCTGCAAACCTTTCCACGGTGTATGGACCGCTTTTATTGGGCGGCTGGCGGGGTTCGGCGGAGAAAGCAATTTCCGGTTTCTCTTCGGCAAATAGGTACAGGAAGATGTCCTTCACTTCGTCAGGCCGAAGAATTCCACTCTTAAATTTAAAACAATATAAGAACAGATGCATATCTAACGTATTGGCAGTATATGATGATATCGTGATTAACAATTCGCCTACAGACCGGATCACAGTTTTACCTGTACAGGTCCATTGGCCAGTTCCTCGACTGTCATCAACGGAAAGCGAATAAGGTAGATGGCTTTCCCAATTGTGCGACGCTTATTAGGGGTTTCTATTGGGAGACCTAGCCGATTGCATTCGTTGGTTGCCCACCTTAAGTACCAACAAAAGGTGTGTTTGTTTAATTAACATTAGGAATATAATTAACATTGTCGCTTTAACGCATGTCATACTATGGTACAGCAATAAACACATTAAGAATCTTATTTGAAATCACCTGTCTAGGGCATTGAACAAATCAATCTCTCTAATGGCCAAAGTATTTCGCTCTAATATCAGCAGCAGCGTCTCGAAGGTTATATCGAGGAATTCGTTAGAATTCGCAACGGCAAACGAATCATGGTCAATTAATGCTAGGCACTGTTTGATCAGATCCGTTTCTTCGGACGACTGTGCCTGTAAATATATATAGTGTACACATATAGCTCGCTTTTCCTTCATAAATCGTAATTATACTGATGGAACAAACTGCACGACTGTACCTGTTCCAAAACGACAAAAACATTATCACAGCGGATGTTTTGCTTCATAAACTGCAAGCAGGCACTTTTCAGCTGGGGTACATCGTATTTTTTGGCAGCTTGCAGAGTGGCGAGAACCGTATCCTCGTTGACGCCGCTGATATCGTCCGTGTAAAGATACCTGGGCGAAGTCAAGGTTAGTAAAAATAGAACAAGCTGACGGCTAGACTGGAGGACAAACAAAATATCACCTTAGAAGGTTACGAAAGGACTCGGGCTCTATATCCGGTATGCAAAGGTCAGAACCGTCTGAGGCGAGTTGCCGAATGGGTCCGTAGAACAATGTTTCGAATACCGAGCTTCCCATTGCCAGAATGAATCTAGAAAAATGCCAATTATCCGTTAATTAAAAGTATAATTTAAAAGCAGTTCAACATAAAAAGGTACATTGCGATGATAATTTTTAAACTATGTTAAAGTCAATACAGTACATAGCGCACGGTTAATGCTGTTTAAGCAGACGCTTATTGAGTGGTGTTGAAAGCTAGGTTTGCATAAAAGGTCATTTTGGAAAATGGTCCGATTGGCCTATTGTACATGTTTTTCCAGCATAATTTAATTCAATATGCGAACTAGCATTTGCATGAGAAATAGAAAACACCGAAACAGCCAATAAAATTACGGTTGACCAAATCAGATTTTCTTGACATCAAGTACCCTTAGTTCGAACAAAATGCATCCAATCAAGGGATAGTCATTAGAGTTTACGATATACGATTTGACATTAATGGCCGTTGAAAATGGGTTCCTTGCAATCAAACTTACTTATGCGCGGGAATCTCCTGTTTGATGACCCCTTTCCCGACAACAAAGACCACATCACTGAGCACTTCATTCTCCAGGAGGAATTTACCGCGATCCAGAAAGCCGGCCTGGTAGCGCTGCCACCCGGATGGTTCGGGCGAGGAAGCCGGAAGTTCGGTGTGGTCGTCCTGCAAATAATCCGTTAGTTCATCATGCGCAACGGCCCCCATTGTGACCGTTAGCGCTGGTTAATGATGGGATAATTATCAACGTATGCCGCTTGGGAACACATACGGCAATCAAGTCCGAACCAGCGAAATACAAGTGCGGCCCGTGTGAAGAGGAGTAAATCGATATTACGTTAACGTGCTGTAGGAATGCAGAGCAAAAATGTTTGAGGAAGTGCTGCCTGGTAATCACTTCTGACGCTTTTGATTTCATGATCAGTACTATTAATAGCATTTCTTTTAGCGCACGTCTCAGGTGTATTTGACAGTTTTAAGTACCAATCGTGTCTTTTTTCTTGCAGTCTTTCGTACGCAACTTTTCCATGGGATACGAGTATCTTTATTCGGCATGTCTGTTCTAATCGTCCAACGCTGTCAAGGTGCGCGTCCCAGCTTACCGTTGCATCAGGATTTTCAACACGCTGGCAGCATCGCTACATTAACCAGTTAAATATATATTACCAAGTTCATAAACTACAAAATTCTGTTTTAAAATTGCTTGCACATCTGTATACGTAATTTCTCAGTGAAATCGGTACAAATAACTCCCCAATAACATTTGCTCCATAATTAAAAATTTGCTTGGACATACTGCAATTGTCCTGTTGTTTTAAATTATGCAGACTCAACTGCGCAAACGTGCGCCAAGCTCGTGAGCAATCCGTCTGTAAGTGGCTGGCTGCTAACACCTCAACGTTGTGGTGGTTGTCTTAAATGTCTTCGTCAACATGTTGCGCAGCGAGACATATTTACGGAAATTTCCTCGGTAGCTGAATAATGTTCCATGAAACCTGCAGTGCACTGTTCGACACGCTCATACGGATCATTTCCGGTAACCCACCCGATAACCGGATTGCTCGAGTAGCTAGTGTGGGCGTTTTACTTCACCGGTAAAGCACAACTGATTTAGCGTTAACAGAGCACAAAACAGAAAAAACCGTGCTGGAATCGATAACCATGCAACGTATTTTAAATTTGTCGGTAGATTAATACAAAAGGCTGTATTTCATATTTCTCACAACACCTTTCTACTCAGCTGACTTGGGGTAATTGAATATCGATTTGATTTGCTCAGGACGACGAAACTTATTAATATATCGTGTTTATAATTCATCGACTTGCAATGCAGTTTACTGACGCGCATACGTACGTACTGTAAGTCTTTTACTTCCGTCTTACGCAACGGAACATCGATCGCAGTCCAGCTGGTTTTCCCGCGCGTCTGTACTTGTGTTTGCACTAGATTATTAAACGTGCGGCGGCATCTCTTTATTTCACTGCAAGTCCACATGATCAGGAGCCGTCGGCTTCTTGTAGTTAACTATGTTTTGAGCGAATCTCCTTGTTAAAATCGGAACAAAGAGTATAGCTGATTTTGGTATAAATGGTGCTAAGCTGTTTATCCGAGAAGAAGTATAACTGGTCTTCAACGACCGGTTAATCTATCTGAAGATCATGCCAAATAAACTGAAAGAATCTCCCTGCTTTTCCGTCAGTTCGATTTCTTCTTCGGACAGTGCCTACTCAAGTGGTGATTCCTTATCGGAATTCCGACGCGTATCAAGGAGTACCGATACTCTATCACCCGATCTCTCCGCGTATTTTCGCAGCCCTGTACGGAGTTACGGGGAATTCTCCCTTCCCCTGAAGATTCCCGAACCGGAAGTCCCGGAATGGATCCGCAAGGAAAGTAAAAGAAGGAGCTCGACATTCCTCAATGAACCCTGTGCACGCAGACGGGCTAACAGTGCCGGGGAAAAGCTCCTGCATTTTTTCCATTTGGGGGGTGAGGCCCGACGGGCCAGTGTCAATGCGGGGAAGAAAAAAGCCATTGTCGACGAATGGATGCAGCTGGATGCCGCGGAGCTGTTAGGGAAGAGGAGTGATAAGGGTGGGTTCAGAAAAAGAGCGGCCACTACCGGAAGTGCTGGGAAAGATGTGCTGAATGCGTTGTTGAGATTCCGGAGTCCCAGTCGGGACCGGAAGCGCGATAGTATTCCAGAAGCCACCGTCGACGAGCTTACAAATATGGTAAGAGTGTAAGCATTTTTAGGTTACAATGGTAGTTCTAAATAAAATGCTGTGCATACCTGTTTCATGTGATTCGTACGTACATTAATGTCAGTAATAAAACATGCTCTGCAAATTATAATTACCCCATGGGAGCTTTTGAGCGTTCCGGCAACATGTCACTTTTTGCTCGTTAATTAACAGCGTTAGTGAAGTGTGTACCATACGTGTTTTTTTCTGAGCGATAAACAAGTGTCCGACAACTTCCACAAAGCGCCTTCGGGATATTTAACTTTTATGTGTGTTGTTTGCGCTGCGCTACATATGCGCGATATGTATGCGAATAAATGTATTAATAATCTTCGAAGAATAATGGCAGTGTCCTAAACTACTATCGTTATGTTAATTTATTGAAAGAATTTTTTTGTGAGTGTACAATCTTTGAAGTTTGATATGACATTGCCTACGTAAAGCAGAATTTTCCTCGTACAGCCAAGAAACGATAACTATTGATCTATTGACCAAGAAAACAGAATTACCCCATAAAGAAAATCATATTAGCATCGATTTATTGTCCATATTATCAACAAAAAGACCTTCCCGTCAGTTAACTCAATCTGTACGATCTTGTTCTCGTTGCAGAGTCAAGCGCCTGTAGCGGCCGTCTTTACAAGCGAACCCCCACTGCTCAAATGCCCAGAAGAGCCGGCATCACGGCCCCGTACACCGACCATCTGGGACCAGCAGCTGCAGAACGCCTGTGCCGCTAACACGGCCGCTGCCAAAATGGAAGATTTCTGGATATGCCACACGCCCCGCCCCCACGACCAGAACAATTACCGAGATGACGGTGGATTACGGGAAACAGTCCCGACGGCCGTTGGGGATCACAATCAGGATGGGATGGATGTTTATAAACAGAAGGATGTTAAACTGAATAAACCAATGCACAAAATCTGTGATGGTGTGTTCGTATCGGGTGGGGAATTTTTCATGCCGGTGATCGATAACAATCCCCGGCAAGGTGTTGGAAACACGGGAGAAAGTACCGGAAACGTTTTGAAAGAAGAAAAAGTGCCTTCACAACAGAAATGCGAAGAAGTAGCGGAACAAAAGAAAGAGGAAAGGGATTTACTGGTGTTTACGGATAATCCCCGGCCGCTTATTGAGTGTCTGCGAATTGCCGCGTCAACAGTTTATACCCGGCTAAAAACGTTCACCCAGCTGTATGACATTCCGGCGGATCATCGATTACGTAAATTGGTTCAATTAGTACGGTTGGTGGTTTTTGGTGCGTATCGACAAGTTGACGGCGAAGAAAAACATGCCCATTGAAGTTTCGGATTACCCAACATGGGGGACCAGTGGCCCAAGGAATGTTTCGGATCAATTCGATCCTTGAAGGCCTTGATTTTAAAATAAGCATTACGACATGTTTTGCGTGTAGACATGGATTATCCTGTAACCATCTGCTCAAAACCGGTTGGGTGAAGGCAATACAAAACTTTTGTTTACATGCAAAGGATACGGTATTAAATAAACATTTATTCATAAGTACGGAAGCACTCACGTACGTTATCGAATAAATGCAGTTAGGGCGTGCGCTCTCGTAATACTGACAAAACTCTTATCGTTTTGATTCTTGCGATGATCGTTTATTTAAATGTCATGAAAATTGTCAAACGGTTTCTGGATTCTGTTAAAATTAGACGATAACGACTTCGGCGGTATGCGATTAGTGTTCTCGGCGTGGAAGAGAGTGCTGTTCTTGGATGCAGCTGTTTTAAATTGATAATTATACACAGAATCGGCAAGATCAGATATAGATTATAATTACAGATGCAAATGATGCGTTAAGTAATATAAACACACGGTGTTGCAATTGGATGTCAATACAGTTTCAAGCGGAATTAAATAGGAGAAAAGCAGCAAGCGGAAAACGGTTCCATTGTAAAAATTGCCAAATTAATTATAACTAGCCATGAAGATCGGTGTTCGGGTGGTGAGTTACTTTTTGGTACCTTTCGGTCCGTTTACTTGCACTTTTCTCCTGAACACTTTTGGGATTGTTGAACGCTAATTAGAGCGGTACCATGCGTATTTCTTTTGTTCCTGCGGTACTTGCACCACCGGCGCACACATGGTTTAGACAGAAAAGGTCACGGCTTATTTTTGACCAAGCAGATCGAGATGGCGGACCTATACAAAGAAGGCATGTTGGTGCAGTACGAAACAGTGCTAACTGCCGAGTTCCGAGTTTGTGACATAAAAGCATGGCGCAAATACATGTATCTATCCTTTGCATATACTATATTTTTTCTGTAAGAATAATAACTGTAGAATTATAACCTTCGGATTCGTATATATATGGCACACGTGTTATGTAATGCATTTGTGCTATACTATCGTACATTTTACGGCGAGTATGCTTGTGTGACATAATATAATATAATGATAATGCACATATTTGTATTACATTACAATTATGAACAGTGGGTCAGTGGATGCTAAAATGAATGTAATCAGCTCATACATACTCTTCCGCTTGGTTTCACATAATTCATTCATATTTCTCCGAGCAAATATTATCATGTTCTGGGTAATTATAATCAGCTTGTCAGAATTAGTGCAGTTAACACCTATGCCAATTAATACGCATGCCTGTACGAGTACTTAGACGTACGTACACTCATACGTACAGATCTGTAGAATTACGTATATGCTGCCAGTTTACATATGCATACGTCCGGTACGTAATACTGTACATAACCTGCGTAATAATTGTTGATACTTTGTAATATTATTATGGATTCCTACTACGCTGGTGTATATGAATCATCAGGTGTACCGTGAAAAAAACCGGTCTAGTCAGACAGGAACTTACTGTACACCATTTGCTTGTAAACTGCGGAATGGAAAAGGTCTTCGGGAACAATGGAAGCAAATTTCTTAGCCTATATATTCAACAATTTTCGCCGCTATTGGTATCGTACATTATACCTTTTCGTATTCAAAAATCAGTCTTTACCAGGATCAAAACGACCAACTGCACCTGAGCTGACCAAACCAGGATTCAAATGCACTTGGTTTAACCGGTCAAAACGTGCGATGAAATGACACTATAAAAACGATCGGAGTTGAGTGGATTTTGCTCAGATTTTGGTTTTGAATATTTTTTTTACCGACATACTTTACTAATTAGAGTTAGTCAACAGTTTCATTTGGTTCTGCAGTTGTTTTCGGACACAATGTCACGTTATCAACTTGTTTCTGTTAGGTTATAAGGCGCTTTTCTTTCCCAGATTTTTTTGTAGCATAAAACAAATTCATTAATTTTCTGCTGGTAAGAAATCACGACTTCTTATTTGACCACTGGACGAACACTCCTGCTGAACGATGGGAACAAGACGATAGGAAGATCGCTGCGGACCGTTCGCGTGGTAGGTATTTGTTGACGAAATGGCACTGCAGTTTCCCTGATTTCTTCAAATCCCGTTGCACTTTTAGTGTTCAACTTCAAGCGAAATGGGGCGTAACAACGCAAGGTCATGGCGATCTGGTTTTCGATAGTATTTTGGTCTTAGCTGTGAACGTACTAACACTTTCTTTTTTGATTTTGAATTAATATACTGCATTTTGTTTTCTGTCTGAATTCATTACTTTGCCTATAGCAAACATCGCTGGATGCAAAAAACGCACAACATGAAAAGAGGAAAAGGAGTGTTGATTTTGTTAGATGTTCATCACTGTTAGCAGATTTGCGCGTTGCTTTCTGTTTTTCGACTGATGTTTGAATGCAGATTCATTATTGTTAAATAGCGCTTGTTATGTAGCTTTCGGAATGTACGTAATTAAAAAGTGGATCGATGCGATACCGGAACCTTGCTCGTATATATATATACGTAGGGCGTGACGTAAAACTGACCTGCGCTAGTTTGGACGATAATTTTGACAACTGAGCACCAGTACATTACGTAATTTAAAGCAGTTATATCACACAGTAATATTAATATATTGTTCTACTGTTTCTGCTGTCATAATTACAATTTCATTTCACGAGCAGTACTCCCAACCTCTCACCGTCGCTTTCCGCAAAACCTAATTGTATCCCGGCAACTATAACGATAAAATAAACTGCAAAACCCTCACTGTCAAACGACATTTCCAGTCAAATGGAACATCGTACACCCAACAACTAGCTTGCAATCAACGTTTCCTCTTAACGCTCTCCCAAGTAGCGTGACGCCCTTGACCAACAGCCCCACCAGAACATACGCCACAATGCGCCTTTACGTCGGCAGTCTGCCCAACGGCTACCGCCTATCGGAGCTACTACAGCTCTTCGAGCAGTACGGCTGCGTGTCACGTGTGACCGCCATCCGGGACTTTGCCTTCCTGGCCATCTACGACAATGAGGCCGCACAGGCCGCGGTCAACGCCCTCAGTGGCAGCACCTTCATGAACCAGGAGATCGTGGTGGAGCGGGCCCGTTTCCCGCGTACACGCTTCCAGAATAACCGTCGATTCGGCCGCGATGGCCAGCAGCAAGGAGAGGGGGAGGAGGGCGGAGCCGGTAGTGGGCAGAATTATGACGGGGCATATCAGCAGCCGGGGCGACAGTACGTGCAGCAGAGTGTCCAACCTACGGTGTACAATCAGCAGGGCTTGGTCTACGCACCGGAGAGTAATGGTTACCAGGGAGATACGGGAACCAGCGCCAACAACAACACTGGTAATTTTGATAACAGAGAGTCCTAAAATGTTTCCATACGTTGATCAACTCATGTATAAGAATTTTTGACAATTTTGCAAACCGTGAAAGAGCACACGTCAGAATATATATGTGACCGTAAACTACTCAGGTCGATGATTTGTAAAGGTCACCAAAACAACTAAACTGTCATATCAAAGATCGTCTTCTGTCTAATCATATTCTATGATGTCTTACGCTAAAATTTACAGAGTGGGATAACAACGGACAGAATTTCCAAGGGTCCAACATTCCATCCGGTCGCGGACGTCGCGGCCGCCGTGGAGGCCGTGGCGGCAACCAGCAGTACCGCAACAATTCCGACAACCAAGAGGATTACCAGCAGGAGCAGATGTCACCAGGAAACTACCAGAATCAGTCGTTCAATCAGAATGATACCAACCAACAATATCCTTCCAACCAACAGAATCAATCCAATTTCCCCGGATCATCCCGCGGCTTCCGTGGCGGACGTCGTGGCCGTGGTCGCCGGGGTGGCGGTCGGGGTGGAGCGCTGCGCGGTTCATCCAGTGCTCTGCAGGCCAGTGAACTGGAAACCACCGGTGCCGGTTCGAATGGTGCGGTGATGGAGAAGGTAGGCCTGAGCAATTTGGACGGAGGAGATCGCGTTAAGATGGCTCCGGCCGGTGGTACTGTCCAGGCGGGTGGGCCACAGTTTATTCGGGCCCCGGCGGCCGTCGTGGTCGGAGGTGTGGAGCCAGGGAAATTAGGACGAGGTGCGGGAGATATGTAGCTTGGATTTGTTTGTGCCTAATTCTTTTTCTTTTATTCCTTTTAAACTTCTCTTTTTACTTTGATTTGTTTGCTGACTTCTTCTAGAGCACTCATCTTTTGCTATACTTGTCTATACTTTATATGAGAAAAAGTATTTTGTTGTTCTTCAGTACCTTCCTGTCGAGTTGTCTTTTTTTCTTTCGCAAGATCATGTGAAACTTTCTGACTATAAAATGGATGTGAGGAATGGACTCGACCGACAGCCTGTGCCAATGCATTTGATCATACGTATCGGACTAAATCACAATACGATCCATTTCAGTTAGAAGTGTGTTTTGTTCTGCGCAGAATCCTCATACAATTAAGCTCTGGTAAACTACACGTTTCAGACTGGTGACCTTTTAACCTAGTATTT
>JAQGAU010001473.1:0-19178 GCA_034698045.1 Paramacrobiotus richtersi | reverse complement strand
TTTATTTATTTATTTATTTATTTTATTTTATTTTATTTTATTTTATTTTATTTTATTTTATTTTATTTTGAAATAAAAGTACTATTTCAAGAATCAGTTTGTGGAATCTCAAGAATTAATCAATTGACAATTTAATTGCCTGTACTCTGATAAATTTGACGCGAACATCCCTCGCGTTCGTCGCACCACGTGAAGGGAATTTCATTCAAAACTGGCAGCTTTATCGGGCACTGGGATCCTGACACTGCAGGTGAGCAGTAAAAGCAGTTGATTTCCGGAAGGGGCCAGTTGAATGTCGCCGTCACCATGATCCAGTTCAGCACAATAATTAGGCAGTGTATTACCAAAGTTACCAAACGATTAGAGTTATTCATAATCCCGTATTGCATATTTCTCTGCCTTGTTTAAAATGCTAAGGAATATAGGAACGGTCAGGTAACGTTAAGCAAGAACTGCAGTTACTGACAGTTTTGTAGAAACAATTAAGTTGCTATTAACACAAAAACTTTCGTTTTCATGCAATGTGTTTTCCTGGTATACGTAATTAACAAGTACTGTAAACAGTTAACATTGAGGGTACAAAAGTCTTACATCTTGTGAGCAAAACTCAACGTACTTACGTCGGAGTAAATAGTCGTTGCGGAGATACGAACAAACAATTTCATTGCAGCTTCATAGTTCGTTTAACTGGTTTCAAGTACTTGTACTTAACTTTAATCTCGCCATTAATATGTCATTTAAACTGATTATAACTTGCGAAATACTACGTACATACATTTTTTCGTGAGTAAAATGTTTCACTCACAAGTCAATGTTTCAGTCGATCTTTGCCATTATGCAGCACGACCCAACCTTTTCCCGTTTCCTACATTTTGGAATGATTTTCAAATTTGTTTTTTCAAAGATCTTTTTTTCATGAATCTAATTCACAGTTTCATACACACTTCGATATATACAAAGGGGAAAAACACAGCGACCAGACGCAGACCACCCTCTTCCGTCGAATAACAGAAGAGATCTCTCGTCAAAGTTAGCCGCAAGAAGGCAGTACCCAAATGAAGGCCATGGCCTGGGTATTTTGCATCTTGAAGTTTATGCGCCGGTAGATGTAGTCTCTGGCCCGTTTCTCTCCTGTTTCATGACGGATCTTTCCGGCTAAGGTGGACGTACACAGCTAGTATTATAAATTTGGTATTCTACACAGACAACGAAAACGGCTCAGTTCCGCTGTGTGCAAATTAAACCACAATCGAACAATACGTTGTGCGCGAGCAGGGAGAGATATTCGCCTTGGAATGTTAATCTATTGCTAAACATCCAGCAGTCACACGTTCCCCGATCGCGCGCTTTGTATGCAGCATTCGCGCACTGTGCGCATCAATATTCTCCTACAATAGATAGTGACAAAACAGTTTTTCCGACCATATTGCTATAGAAGTACCGTATGTGCAGATATGCAGTACATTTTCAGTAGTTGGAGTCCGTGTATATATAATCTGACTGAACGAACTGCAATGGCGATGATACTCGTGTATTAAGACGTTTTATCCGGGGAATTTAATGCATACCGGTATTCGAACCGTCAGTAACTGAGGTCGTCCCGCAGAGAAAGCCGTCGGTTCATCTATCGGCTGTTAACGTTTGGATAGAACAGCAGCTTTTCTTTTGACCCGATCAACTTTTATAACGCAACAGAATGCGGTTGTTTTTACTGCATGCTTCCTGCTTGATCATTGCAAGCCTCTACATCCAAAAAGGTCATGGTAAGTATCGCTCCACCGAAACATCATCTGTATCAACGTTTTTCTTGACTCGCGATCGTAATTTTCATGTAACAGAAATCTGCATTGCTTGAAACGTGTTATAACGACGTAGCATTTTTGACAGTAGAGATTGACAAATTACATACATACAGACGTCTGTGAAACCCTCGGAGTCTTTGGCGATTCCACAAAAGAGCTTTTTCAGTTGGGTAGTAAAATTCCTGAAAAATCAGTCGAAACGCGATCGGCTGCCTTTTTGAAACAGCGTTTTTCTGTTGCTGTCGTTAGAGGAACAGCGGCATCGGTGTTGGGTACAGACGTACATCGGTGTCACGTACAGAAGCGGTTTTGGATGATAAAACTCATGTTGGTTGTTCTGATTTCCGTTTTAGCATCGACATAACAATGCAGCAGTTATTTTAGCGCCAGTTTCGTTGTGCCGCATTCCCACTAAATTGAAGTTTAATCAGTTACTAGTACAGTACTAGTACTAGTACATACAGATACAGGGCGCAGTTTTTTAATTTTTTCCTGCAGATTCATGTACATGCTACGCACATATACGCCAATATTTCAATTGCGTCATATGCATTGGTGTGCGCAACATTCGGTTAGAGGGCGCAAGACTGTAAAAGTATTAATTAAGATGTATTTAGATGTATTTGTAAGGAATTCTCGTGTGGAACCGATTGGATTGTGATTCAATCCTTAAGATCGTGTAACGCATATGAAAACCCGCTGTGAAATGAAAATATACGCATATGAAAATCCTTCACGTGCCAACTGGGACAACTTTTTTATTTGATTCGGCATATGTTGTTGAGTACATTTTTAAGTCATGAATAAAGCCCCCTAGACTAGAACCCGCTTATTACAGATGCAAAGACACGATCATATACAGAGTCGTTTTAAATGCAGTTGCATCTTTTACAGCAACAGCCTGCCTTGTATGCCGGCGATCGAACCTACAGTCTCCACAGTGCAATACCCCAATACGTCTCACGGACTTCGCGCCCAACGTAACCCTGCAAGACTTGGTTGACGGGGGCACTCTGCAGCGCTCATATTGTGACACGTACCGCAGCAGTGGCTGTGGTCGGATTGTGTTTACAGGTAGAAACTGTTGCTGTACCGCTGCAACAAAATTTTGACGCTAAAGTTGCTTGACAGTGAATGAAGAAACATTCGTGACCTTTGGATGTAGTCAAAATAGTTGGAGCGAGGAAACAGGACTGGATATGGCCAACTGCCGTCGCAGTGAGAAAATTGTTGTAGCAGGGAAAACCGAGACTATCAAAATCGTTAGCTGCTTCCGCTGCGACAAGGACTACTGCAATAGTCCGGAGAGTAATGCGCTGAGGACAACGGACTGGAATACGCCCATGGGTAGTGCTTTGACCGGCCTATCGCGTATCTTGAACTTAGGGTTCGTGGTTGGAAATGTGACGTTGGAGCTGAAATCTACAGATGGTAAACAATAATGCGCTGCGAGCAAAACCATCGATGATGTGGTGTGCCAAACCTAAACAGTTTCCGTCTTTTTGCCGGAAATAAAATTAGTTTGCGGAGCGAGATGGTTAGTTCTAGAGAGCCGATTTCCTAATGTACGCTGATACATTTTAAGCTCTTTAAGGTGCAACTTGTTCACCGCTTCCTGTGCAGCTCTGTAATAAAGTTTTTCATCTTTAACAACCGCGTTTAAGTGCTGTTATTTGAATTCTGTTTGTTCTAAAATAAAAGACCCCTACGGTATCTGCCAGCTGCTGTTTCATTGTGTGATACTATTGTGATAATATCAATCGTGATTTACCTACACAAAACAACATACTGATAACGAAATAAAATCTCTCCGTTTCTGTACCGCTGGGGGCAACTTTTAGGCATGACAGGGATAAACAATTCATTACAAAATACTTCCCTAGCACTAATCCATGTCAAACCCAGGTGTTTGATCTAAAAGCGTGTCTGCTTTCTTTTAGGTCTAAAGTCCGCGCGGCTCTGACCATTGGATACTGCGTTAGGGCTGGGGCAAATTTTGGACGGGTTTTGACCGGAAGTTGTTTGGATGCGGGTAACTCTGCTGTACGGCGAGTACCGAACAAATCCTGAATTCGTTTTGGGCCTCATAGATTCCAGTACAGGACTGTAGTGACCAGAAGAAGTAGATCGTATGCGATGAATTTAGGCGATGTAGTACGTGGTACGGGAGCGGTTAAGGGCCACCTTTAAGGCAGCGTGAAATATAGTCTGCTCTCGGGAGTTGTTGTGGCTCTGTCGTGCGAACATGACTAACAGTGAGAACGATGACCTTTTGTGTGCAGCGGTCATTATTGTTCAGGAGACTATCCGGGGGTGATTTTGCGTATTGATAGTTAAGTGCATCGTAAACTCCCAGTTAATTTAAAACTGGGACACAAAAACCAGTCAAAAAGGTTAGTTCGTGGTACTGTGTTTTCGAAAGATCAACCGCGAGTGTGTTGCAAGTTCCACCACCTGTCCAGTGGCAACTCCAGTCCAGAATACTAAACTGCTGATATGACTTGTGAGTTTTGTGTAACTACTGGCCTGGATGTATCCATCACCAGTTATCTTTGGAAATGTACAATTAGTTTCCGTACCGTCACAAAAATTACAGACGTTCAATGGACGTAGAAAAATGTAGAGGAAACTAAGGAAACTCACCGCCCAATTCAGAAGTAGTTCTGCTAAATAATTTTAATACGATACAGCCGACCATATGCCTATCCAGTTGTCGTCTGTGTAGCCACTGCACTACGATACCACACACATCCAACTGTTTCTTCAATGCATTTTTTAGTCGTCTACGAGCTCGAGCTCTCTGTGTCAGTGCGATTTTTGCCATATAAACACTTCTCCCATTACCCACAAAAGCTGCAGAAACGGCTGATTTGTGAATAAATTTGAACAGAAGACTTTACTAACGTTTTCACAACCTTCCTATAATTTAGCATGATTTAACAACATAAAGCTCAAACAAATATAAACAACAAAAGATTCAGACGTTTAAATATACCATTACAAAAAGAGATTTGGTCCATCATGCAGACAGAACTTTATAGAAAATCAAGAACACACCCGACCCAACATTACACACATACAGTAAATGCTCTCCAGCATCACAAACCCAAAATACGACAAATGATTGGTTTACTGTCCAGCCATGGCCAGCACGACAATCCGCCCTTCGAACAACGGCACCAGCTCCGCCCCGCTCACCTCCTGCCACACCCACTCCTGTGGGCCCATTTGCAGCTTGCAGTAGAATCTGCCAGTCATAATAATGGAATGAATACTTTTCACCACATAAAAAGTTAAATGTGACCTTTGAATGGAAAGAAATAATGCGAACACCTATTTCTTATTATGTCTTAATTACTAGTGCGTCTGGTAAGTTGAAAGATATACCCAAACCATGAAATCAGTAAAAACTAATAAATGAAATTAAATGAAAATTTTAATCAGTAAAACTCAGTAAAAAATAACAAATTAAAAAAAATAAATTAAATTACTGAATTTAAACAAAAATTAAAAAAAGAATAAATCGAACACATATTTCAACTACATAATCCGGATTATGTACTGATCCTATTATGCGTTTTCCTGTACTTATGAGTGTCGGCTGAAAAGTGCTGCCACAAAGTTCTCACAAAAAAATAGATGAAAATTTTATAATATAAATAAACTAAACATTCAGCCGAATCTAATTGACCTTGACTTTCAGGTAACATTTTCGGTTTTTTTGAAAAATTAAGAAACGACAATAAAATCGAATAAATCACCTTCCATTTGATGAAATGAATAAATCAGCATTTTAAAGTTTCATGAAAATATGTCATTATGGAATCGTACCGTGCATATCGGTCATCACGACATTTCCCCGGCAGAATCGGCAAAATATCCGCAAAGCGAATGTTATGCATCCATTGTGGCCCGCTACCGTATGGTCGGCCGTATTTCGCCGAGAACATTTCCCCTTTCATCTCCATCTGCCACAGCACCGTGATTTCCGTCGCCACGGGCGGCTGCATGCCTCCTTCAAATAATCACAATGAAATGCCGAATAAAAGGACGCAGTTTCTCTACAAGACTTTAACGCCAAACAGTCATCAGATCAAATCAAATTAAACTGAATTAAATTAAATTTGTCAGATTTCAACGCAAAAAGTTGTAATACGAAAATGCTACCGAACAACCACGCAATGTCCATCAAGAAACGAACAATCAAAAATAAAGAATTTAAAAATCATTAATACGGAAAATATATTACCAAAATTGACATAATAATGTCAGTTAATAAAAAAATCGAAACAACACAAATTAAACAAATCTGATTGAATTTACGGGAAAATACAGACCTATCAAATACCCGAAAAAACGGCACAATATAACAATTACAAACAGAATAATGCAAATTAAAAAATCAAAACATGCTATCCAAAATACAGAAAAGCCAGTAAACTAACGAATAAAGCGGGAAACACACAGAATATAAACATCAGAAATAAAAACAATTGAATAAAAAATAATTATATTAAAACTAATTATATTAAAAATAAACAAATTAAAAATAATCAAAAAATCGTGAGAGAAAAATAACTGGTAAAAATGAAAGAAAAATGCAAAAAAACAACAACAATTTTCTCAACTCACCTTGCCCTCGCTCATTATACACACTCCCCGTCGCCGCCATCTCCCTGCGCTGTCCTATTCGCGAGGCGCCCCCACTGACCGAGCTCCGTCCCACACCCGAATCGCTGGTGTACAGCACGGTCCCGCCCGCCGGCTGCTGCATCTGCTGGGCGGTGTTGGCGCGCCAGGCCGCTGTAGCGGGCGCCGCGTAATAAGCCCCGGCCGTCGGTGGCTGCTGCAATAACGGCTGACAACGCTGTTTGACATTGTCCAGCAGCTGCAGCGACACCAGCTTCTTGTCGACCCCCGCACGGGGTGGCACGGGCGGCGGAGCCTACGGTAGATAACCCGTTGGACATTCTTTCTACATCATTATTTTATTAAATTTATTTCATATTTTTTATTGCGTTATATATATAACCTTTATTGCTGTTCAGATCTTCTCGATGCCGTATTCATGGGCCAAAAACAAAACCCCGTGGGGAAAAAATAAAAAAGGCCACATAAATTGATCTTTTAACGGCATTCGTATATCTCGCATATATTTCGTATTGTATTTTATTTCCATTTTAAATTACACATTTTATTAGCTGCTTTTTAACCATTTATTTACTGTCAAATGTGGATGTTTTCTGTATAATTATATTAATATCATAATATTATTCATCATTTAGAATACTCATTATTATAATTATTTATTGTTTTTTAGCAACTTATTTCCTACTGTTACCTCATATATTTCGTTTTCTATTTTGTTTCCAGTTTCAGTTTGCACATTTTTTAAATTTCCTCAGTAAATAGTAAAAAAAACTGCAAATTCGGCAGTTAATAAATAGTTAAAAATCAGTTCGTGAGTGAGTTTACCGGCGAAATATTGTGTAAACGAGAGATATAATCAGATGAATACTGGTGTCGAATGGCGGATATACATACCAGTGGTCGCGGCATCTCCACCTCACCCAGCACATCCCGGTACAGATCCTCCTGACGCATGCGTTCACGCGGCGCCATCCCATCATCCCCCAGCTGCAGGGCCACACCCTTGGCCGGCTGCACATGGCGCTCTTTACGGGCTTTCTGGCGTCCCGCGTCATACTCACTACATCAACAAACATTCAATTTCCTTACATAAAAGAACAAAAAATAACAACAAAAACTGTGTAAATAAACAAATTTTTCGAGAAACAAAACATCTTAAATACAAACAAAACCGGTAAACATCAGTTAAACTCAATATAAAAAAATAAAAAAACTTAAACGTTAATTCGTACCCAAGATATATGCAAAGGAAATCCTAAAACAAATTGCAGTAAAATACATCCATTAAAAATCTCGATTAAAGATCATTAAATCCGCTACAAAACGGTCAACATACTCCGTCATAAATCTCGTACAAAATGTTCATAAGATGTTCATTATACCTTGCTTGCGAAGTCCCGGTGCCGGTTGTCGTACGTCCATTCCCACTGATCGTCTTGACTGGTTGGCTCTTCACCAAGGGCGGCGTATCACTCAGACCGAGCTCCGGATGCAGTACTTGATGCGGGAAAATACCCTGGAAAAATGTGGAAAAAATTTCTGAATCTGCTTGTTGCTGATTGCAACAGGCAGAACACCCTTTTCTGAAATAAACAATACGTCAGCAATTCTGTGCAAAATCTGTTTACAGCTGCAGAAAATTCTTTAAATTTTAAATATAAATTTTTTCACATATCTAAATTTTCAAAAATACAACTTATAGATTTATTCTGATTTTAAGTAAATTTATTTTGATTTTTAAATAAAATTATTTTGATTTTTCTTACATTCTTTTGATTTTAAATACATTTATTTTGATTTTTCTTACAACCTGTTGGTTTTAAATGAATTTATTTTGCTAATAAATATTGTGTTTGATTTTCTTTACGATTTATAAAATTATTTTGATTTTAAACAAATTTATTTCAATTTTAAATAAATTTATCTTGATTGTAAACAAATTGATTTCGCTTTTTCTTACATTCTCGCACATCCAATCGACCAAGAACGTGGACTCCTTGAAGGCCGGATAGCAGCTCCACTCCAGCAGTCGCTTACACTCACGCTGCGCCTCATCAAACACGCTGGCCGCCTCACCGCGATAATCAGCCCAATTGTGGAATTTCCGCACTAGATCCGCCTCCGTGTGCTGCAGCAGACTGACCGTGATACGGCCGTCGTCGTCACGCACTGGCCGGACAAACTCATTGTAGATGGACTGGGCCGTACTGCGCTGACCAATGGGGTGTGTCTCCGCTTTCAATTCAGCGCAGGCCAAGTAGAAGAGCCAGGCAGCTTGCTCGCGTGCTGCTTTATCACCGCCTACATAAATCCAACAGAGAGATTTAACCCTATGACTTAGAAAATGCAGTTCTAGCCAGATTTACCCCCGAATTTATAGTCAGTTTTTATGTGATAATTGAACGATTTTTGTCTATTTAGTTTATGGCATAATTTTCTGTTTTGTTTCATTTAACGCTATTATTTCCATTATTTTATTTAATTTAATATTTTCAAATGTACCGCTGTTAAATCGTTACAATAATTCGACTTTCTCATGGTAAATTCCTGAAAATTCCCAGTCAAACGCCAGCTGCAGTCAATTTCTCGTCGGTGAAAAATTTGGCGTAAATTGTGGACTGACGGCAGGCGTAAAGCATTCCGTCATGGCCGCCACCCTGTACCAGCTGTTTCATTCAAAGACCTCTTTGATAAACAATACCCAACTCTGCGCTTCAGCCATTGCGTCAGCGCCTCACGCTTCCCTGTTCTCCCATCTTCCCTTCTCTTCCCGCCCATAAAACATCAGTCACATCACAAAACAACTGAACAATGAAGAAAACGAACGAACTGCGCCGAAACAAACGGGAAATGGGTTGTTAACGGTCCTCTACAGGGAATACAGCAACCACGCAGTGTTCAGCGCTGTTTCATTGAAAAGCCTCATTGTAAACAATACAGCCTTAATGCGTGAGCGCCTCAAGCTTCCCTCCCTGTTTTTCCCTCTTTCTACCCATAAAACACTACCAAACAACTAAACAATGAATAAAATGAGCCAACTACAGTGCTACACCGAAACACTGGGAAAACGGGTCTGTACAGGGAACACAGCAGTCACACACTGAAAATCAGCGTACCTTTAGCGACCTGCGCTTCCAGGTACAAATTGAAGACATTCCTCCCATCCGGATCATCCAGAACCTGCTTCAACGACACGATCCATAGTTTACACTGCTCCCGCAGCTTGCTAGCCCGGACCATGCTCGGATCCACCATGGCTTCACCGCCGCCCGTGTGCTCCAGATCCTCGGAGAAGTTGTACTCGCTCTCCAGATCCGTGTTCTCCAGCAGTCCGCACAGCTCACCATCCACATCCCGACCCTTACCGCCTTGACTGACACTCATTTCTTGAGAGTTTTATCAATAAATTATCAACAGAAACAGGAGAAAAGCAAGAGGAACAGGGAATACAGGGAATCACAACAAACAGTGAAAAACCCCATGCACAACGATATTTTATGCTGTCATTTCATTGAAAACGTTAAAAATTGAAGATGGCTAAGATAATAAACAAGAATTCGGTCCATGCAAACAAAGCTGCCTGTAAGAATGAGGAAAAGTGGAATGAGCCCAACAGCAGCGAGACGCGTCTGGCACTGATACGAATCAAGCTAGCGCAGCAGCTTGCAGCTGAGCGATACGAGGACGAATCGCAGTGTAGCTCGGCCTCTCGCTTTGTCGGCGCGCCAAAGAGAAACCGCAAAGACAACCGGCTTTGTCGCTGAACGAGCCGAAGACGGCCATTTTGGTTGTACGTTTAAATGAATTGAACCGTCAATGGTGTCAACGTTCGAGCAGTGAAATGTGGTATTGCGCCGCATTTCCCTATCAATGGTAAATCTGGAAATTGTTTATACTTTATCACACATGAAACTGATTCATCTTGTTAATTCATTCAGTAAAAACGCTTTCATAAAAGAATCATTATAAATTTATACACATAAGCTGAATCGTAATTACGCTGTAAATCACCATTCCACACGGAAAACCGAACTTATTTGTTAGGTGAAAATTATCATTCGTATTTTCTATTAAAAGTTTTGATATTAGCTGAAGAAAAGGTTCTATCACACTTTCAAAATTATCTAGTTTTTTGTCTAAACTTTTTGAAGCGAACGTTTTCTGATCAGCGGAAATGCAGATTTCATGCTTGTCCGTCAGTTAAATTACATTACATTAACAACTACACAAATGCATAAATAATACAATTGTATAAAACAAATAAATGTATAAAAGCGACAGAAGTATGTATCAAAATATCCAATTTATTTTGTTATTAAAAACACGATTAACACCGCAAAGACAAAATTAAACCGCTACAAGTAAAAATATACAGTAATCACAGGAAAAACCTTTGACGCACAGATCGTTCAAAACGTAAGTTCAAAAAGTTTATTTATGTAATTTTGCCTCCATGACTCTGTGGTTTGTAATTGGATAATTAAATTAAAAATAAAAGCAGTACTGAATTAAAATTAATATAATATCTTTAAAAGACAAACGTTTCTCGAAATTGCAACAAAACATCACAAATCAATTTTTGTCTATTTATATAATGGAACGTATAAAAGATACGAAGAAAATTTATTGAACAGCACGATATACACTGGTAAAAAGTATAAAAGCAAGATAAAATTAGAACACCAAAACAGAAAATAAACAACAACTTTCAAAAAATACAGGAATAACAGCTATTAAATGGGGAAAAATAGAAAAATAATGGTAAACATACAAAATGTGGATTTTCACCGATAAATAAATCTAAAAACTGCAAGAAACTAAAACAAAAGGAAAAAGAAAATAAAGCACAGCAAAAGCCACCCACTGACGTGTACATCGCGCTGCAGTGCCCTTTCGATGCCCGCTGCCTTTTTGTTTGATTAAACGTTGTATTTCTTGGGCACGGCCTGCACCATTTTTGTAGTTTTGTTTTTCAGCAGTTTTTTTTTCGTCCAACGTGTAAAATATGCGTTCTAAGCTGAATAAAAACGAACCGCGTTATCCAATGTAACACGCACAATAAAGAACTTACAGAATAAAAAGGTATTTAGCCAATAACAAATTATTAAAATATTAACACTGAATTAATTTTCCGAGATATCAGATAATAATATTAATTATTAATTATATGACTCGAATTAAACGAAATATTTTTCCCCAATTCGCACTTTTTTTTTTACAATTTTGCCAGAATTAAACACGACCCGAAAAGTGGCCAAAAAGAAAAGCAAAGCTGTGTTCAATGGTTTTTGACAGTCGTCTAGCCATATGCAATTGCCAACCTTGCGGCGATCAGATCGAGCCATTATACTACGATACTGCTATAATCACAAATATCACAGGAAAATCCCCGTTAATTGTTCTCTTAAAGAAATCGTCACCAAAACAAACTGCATGAGAAAATTAAGAACGCTGTGTGTCCAGTTAACTAACACGCAAAGCTAACATGCAGGAGCACATCTCTCAATACCTGAAAAAATTCAACCTACAACAATTTGTAAATAATTGACAACAACAAAAACCGCACAATAATAAATAGAAAAATAAACATTAAAAATTGTATGCCAAGAAACAACTAATAATAATAATTGTTAACAGTAATATTACCAATAATAATTTTTATAAGATATAATAATAATATATAATGATAATAAGAAAAAATAAAAATAAATAGGGCGGAATAACAAGATTCCGCCCTTTTTCCAATAGATTACTACTCATTCTAAAATCCGTAATATTGTTCGGTTTTATAATATTATTATTATTACAGGGTCAATAATCCTCTCTAAAAATTCACGCATAAGATATTATTAATCGAACAAATAGGTCCCACCGCTAACAAAGAACACTGTAATATCATTACCAATTTTTGTTAATTTTATTTCACATCCAGTCACCTCGATAAAACTATCACCGACAATATTAACGAGCAGTTCGTGTTCGAGCCGTGCCACAATCCGCTGCGATCGAACAATCTTTCCACTGTCGAAAAATTGTACAACCGTTTCAGTTTTGTTTGCGCTACGACAGATTTTTCTTCTACATAAATATTTACTTCCATAATCGGTCTAAATCAACCAGATAAGCACAGTAAATGTAAAAATGTCACAACAGGACGACGAGCTGTATTCACGCGTTTTACAGTGGCAGTCGAAACGTTTTCGATACCCCCAATCGAAACGAATGAAATCGTAGTGTACTGACTCTACTAGCCACTAGGAGTAATACCCACGTCTGTATTATCGCGAATTATCATTGATTGTGCGTACGCAGTGCTCAAAAAGAGAACTTAAAAATATTCACAATTTTTTTATAAAAAAACCAAAGAAAAAGCAACAAGTTGCATATTCACCGGCTGAAATTTACGTAAGCATTTTGCATAACAGCAGGATAAATAGAAACTTTAATGCCATTACACTACAATTTCACCCGTTCTCACAGCGTTACCGAAAACACCCAGGTAACAATGAATAACCAAAAACGTTAAAGTATCTGTAGCGATGAAAAGATATCCGTAATTTTTTCTCTTTCTTTTTAATTCTGTGAAGCCTTACTTCCAGATCAACTTCTCGAATCAAAAGAATTTCAAAAAAGGGCACGAGGGAAAAAATCTTTCCCCTTATATTTTCGCTAGTTTTCTATTGGTAGAAGTACGAGTACAGATCGCCTCTTTTTCACGTCTTCTTTTAATTTCGTTGTTCATTGCAGTTCATTTCGACTTACTGCAGCACAATGTAGTAAAAAAAACCATCGGATTAAAAAATGTTTTTCTTTTTATGAAATTTATCTTCACATGGGAAAACAGTTTACCACAATTCCAGGTTGATATTAGGCATTTATGCGCCCTTACACTACGCTGCTCTGCAGACATGTGCTTCTCGATATACAAACGCAGCTGGGTGCTTTCTAAAAAAAACCAGCAAAAAATCAGGGTTTTCAACAGTTGACTCCAATAAATTCCCGTAATTTAAAACCTACGCACTTTGATCAATTTGCTTGATAATAAAATTAACAAAATTCAAGCGAACGCCTGCAAATCGAGCGGTACACCAGTATCAATGCGTTTTTGTTCGGATTTCCATTTTTTGCAGTAAAGAATTATTATTCCACTGTAAATTTGAGAGTTTTAATGTTATGAAATTAATGTAACATTTTCAGTTAAAAGTAATATAAAATGCTGCCCTTATTCCTATACCAAAATCAACATTTCATCAAAAAGCTGACGTAGGGATTCACAGACACTGTGCGAGAAGCCCTACAAGACAAGAGTTCGTAGGCTGCACCATAGCGAAACTGAAGCAGACGGGGCTCTCTCGCCCCTTACTGTCTAATATTATGTTTAGAATAATATTAATACATTTAATATTTAATATGTAAATATATATTTATATATCTAAAACCGAATTTATTTCAAACCAAAAAAGTCATATTCACTAATTTACGAGAAAAGCACAACGGGATATGCACGACTCAGCTGTTGATTGACTGCGACACTGTCAAGTCACACAGACTCCGCCCATCACAAAAATAATACCTATATAGCTTTAATTTATCAACACGATGGCTAAATCGGATGGGGAAGATTAGTGCGAAATACGCTACTGTCATATTCAGGAGAATTTTTCTCAAATGATTAAACAAAAAATTATTCGCCAGTTATATTAAAAAGGAACAGACAATTAATGTCAAAATATCTACATCGAGTTTTTCGTGTACGTATAACCGGCTAGCTTTGCGTTGATGTGGACCATATTAAGCCGCTACACTACGACTGTTCACTGTATGTGAACACCTACAACAACCACAACTTACACAGCCCGCTTGTGAAAATGACAGGTAATTAAATGCATTAATTAAAGCAAAACACAAACAAACACGCGATAAACTTCTAAATCACATGTGAATATAACAATGAGAAGAGAAAAATATACCCAATATGATAAAGGATAATGTATAGAACAGTAAAGATTTTTAAGCATGAACGTCTAAACAATTCTGAAAAGAATGACATGTGGATAGTAACATGAACCCTTACACATAAAATCACAAAAGAAAGCCACCAATAATGCACAGCGATATCTTGCAGCTATCGGGCGTATGGTCAATGAAATGTAAGGAAAATATCAATGATACAAGTGCCAGTCAAAATCACAATAAATAATTGAAATTTTATCAGTTTATGTATATTCAATCGAAAAACACAAATACTTGTTTATCATTAAACCAAAACATCAAATTTAAAAAATAACTGAGTAAAAAATAAAGATTTTTAACTTGATAATCATGACAGAAACTTCGCAGAATAATCTGCTCCAGTTTTTCACATTTGACACCTTACACTGAAAATGTATCGAGTCATTTCTCAAAGTCAGTATTTAATTTGTTTCAACTGGGTTAGTGAGATTTGCATGCAAATTAAACTGAGAATGCCTCGTATTATTGTATCAGAAAATTACTGAAGCTTTGTCAATATATTGATTATTGATCAATATTTCCGGCCCGGAAATTCATGGTTGTATCAAAACAATTCCACAAATCCGATTAACTATAACTATGTCCTAATTTTGTTGTTTTAAAAAAAGTGCATAACTACTGTGCACATTAAATCTGAATTAGCGTTATATGAGTTTACAATTCAACTCGGCCATTCAGTTGTGTAAAGCCCGTACACTACGACTTCGTTGCAAAACTGTTTTACCAACTGTTTTTATCTTCCGATTGTGAAATTTTACAAACCGTGCTCTCACTATCACTATTCCAAAGTAACAGTATCTCAGGAAACTGCTAATATTTGTTCCATCCATCTTACTTACAAATATGTCAAAAAAAGACAGAAAACAGGAAACTTTCTTCGTCAAAATTGTTGTCATCACATTTTTCAAATTATTTTTAACTTTTTTCTCATATTGTCACAACATTACTTTGTGGTTAGGCTAGCATGCCAGTAAAGAGAGAGTGTAACACACACGGGGTACTAAAACATTCTGAAAGTTATTGAAAAAAATACTGGACAATATCAATACATTACACAGGTCATCAACGAATACTAAACTATTCTGCTGTATTGGTATGCGAAAGTATAAACTGAAAACCAATAAATGATCCAACAGAATACAAAAAAATGGTCGGTTAAATTTTACTTAAAGTCGTTCCATATGTACAATATTTAATGTGCTTGAGTTGCATACGTTTATTCTGCACAACAATAAATATTATGCGTTTCGCAAGCCAGTGCACTATGCTACACATCACTGGGGTCAATGCCGTCGGTTCCAATCAACTTGACAAAAACTCTAAACAAATTTGCTAGAGCATACAATACAACCGGACGAAGACGTACATCTTAACATTTTGATTGTAAGCATTGATAATAATAAACTATACCAGAACATCTAAAAAAACCCACCAGATTTCCTAATACTTTTCATCCTGGAACACCACCAATTTCACCAGTACTAACAGAATAAAGTTTGGTTAGCACCATGAATGAAAATTTGCTCGTTTTCGTTGCCAACTCGCTTTCCGGTCGGAAACCAGCTGTCGCTCTCATAGGTTGGCGAGATCGACCCCTTAGTAATCTGCCAGTTTTGTAACGGTTCAGCTTTTTGCGGTTTCTGTGGGAGCAGCTTCCTGAGGCAACCAATCAGTTCATACTGATGACTCAAACGTTTTTTCTGTTACCAACGAGCACTGTGTGCGGACAGTGGCTAGTCTAACCAGAAAGTGGGTCAAACAGGCCCGTCGGCTCAGCTTCGCTATGCTTTCATCTGAACTTCGTTGTGTCCTTTGTGAAGCCATGTGCTGTGTATATTCAGCTGAATTTCGAACTGGTCGCATTTTTTGTCGATTTTCCAGTATAACAATTAACAGGGAACTTATCTAGCAGTGTTTCTGGAGAAGGAGTTTTATGCCCTATAAACCGTAAATCCGTGTTCCTCGAAGGATGTCTGTTCAGCAGGTTTTTCCACCTGGTAACGAGAACCACAACCAATCGACAAATATGGGAAGTTTGACGTCGATATGCTCAGTGAGCGGTACATCCGATATGTGCCGTATCTGCCATGAAGAAGCCACGGTGGACGCTCCGCTCATCAGTCCCTGCAGCTGCACCGGGAGTCTCCGATTTGTCCACCAAAATTGTCTTCAACGATGGATTAACACCTCCCAGACGAAAACCTGCGAGCTGTGTAAATATGAGTTCCAGATGCACAGCACAGTGAAACCGTTCAACAAGTGGGAGAAACTGCATGTGAGTCGGATGGAGCGTCGTCAGATCCTGTGGAGTGTGACATTGCATGTGCTGGCGATTACTTGTGTGATTGGGAGTCTGTACGTTCTGATTGACCGGACCATGGCGGAGGCCAAGTTGATTGTGGCGGCCATTGGGTTTGCCGGTGGACTGGTGCTGATGTTTGTGGTGCAGTGCAAAACGTATTTGTCGCTGTTCCGACGGTGGAAGACGCACAATCGGGTGATATTCATTCAAACTGCCGAGCGCGATCCTCCGCAGAACGTTGTGATGGTCAGTATGGATCCCCACACTGGTGAGTAATTCTCGAGGGATACAAATTTGTATGATGCGGCGAATCCGTGATAAAACACCGGATTCTGGTTGTTTTGGAACTAGTTATTATTTGTGTCACATTATGACGTCAAGTTTTGGCGGGTTTTTTTCCAGCTGTTGTAATACTGGTTTTTCGTTTTTGTTTATCGTTTTATTTTTCTACTCATTTCTTTTTGAAAATCTCATGCTGAGGGGGCGAACCTGCAGGATGGATGGAATTTGAATGGTGTTGTTTTTTGAACATGGTTGATGGAGTTTGGTGTGGTTGTTTGGTGTGTTGACAGTTTTCCTTTAGAATCTGGTATTTGTAATGCATTGCACGTGCGACGTGTTTTGGAGACATTTTTTCTTTTTAGCTGGAATGAGCGGAAGCTGATTGTGAGAATAAACGCGCCACCGGTATCCTCATCCATTACTATACGTCTTATGATTACTTTTGTAACTTATTATATTAGCTATTTATAATCACTATGTAATACTAAAAAACATTTTCTGGATTTTTATTAGATCTTAAATAAAGAAAATCTCCACGGTTGCAGCGATATAAAAATCTGGCCACTTTCAAGAATTCCTACGCGCACATTGTGTGCATTTCTTCCACTCGTGAAACAGAAAATGTCTGCAATATTCATCAGAGTCGGGGTCTATCGTAAATCAAGCACCATGATAACACAGTATCGCTTTAACAGAAAATACCACAGCCAACATGTCAAACAAACGCATCAATATAGAAAGAAAAAAACTTTTCCATTTTCCCAGCAACGGAAAAGAACGTTGTTTTTCTAGATAAAATTTATATATTTATTGAGAAACAAAAACTATCTGCCGTTTCTTGTAGAAAACTGCGTTTGTCAACGGTCAGACTACTGCAGATTAATCATCCTATCAGCCCATACACTACGTTCTGCCTATTCATCTGTTGGATGCTGACAAATTCGTTCACTTCTCCTGCTGTAAGAACCTGCTCATAGTTAGGTAACGGTAACTAAAAAACATAAAAATGTATACTTATAACAATAAGGTCAACGATAGAACATTAATGCTCTTGGCCGACACGACAGATCGAACGATGCGGCGCAATGTGATTAAAACACGACATCTCCCAAATCCTTATCTTAATTCTTATTATCGCATCTAACTAGTTTCTTTCTTTGATTCATATTATTTTTTTGTAAGATACGAGTATTAATCATATGTACTTGTTTTCACGGTGAAATGATCAGATCTTACAGTTTACTGGGAGTTTTGTCTTTGGTTGGATGTAAATCATGCGAATATTACATTAATTTTATTATCTTGATTTCGAGACATTTTGCTGTTTGCTATAAGTAAGTTACAGACTGTACTATTATATTTTAATAGTGTTTAATGTTACTAACAATAAAACGCATTATTACAATTCAGAATCAAACTATTATCTGTACAAACATGCGAACAACAACTCATTCGGTTCAGCGTGGTAATGGATGAAATCATAGTATAATGGCTCTAATGACAAACCTGGAAAAAACCTTTAAAATATCCATATAAAAAACCAAAAAGCTTTACGAACAAAAGCAACAACTTTATTGGCTGAAATTACGAAAAATCATTATTTTCATAAGCATTTTTCATAAGCAGGAGCAAACGACAATAATGCCATTACACTACACTGTCACGCGTTCTCGCAACGTTACCGGAGCAATTTCCGAAAGTAGCCAGGTAAAAAACTCAATAACCGAAAACGTTAAAATATTGTTGTGAAGAAAAGATATCAGAATTTTTTTTTTCTATTTATTTTCAAGCGAGCGCAGCGAGCGTTTTTTTCCTGCGACACCCCGTTGGGTTTCTGCAACGAGGGAACCGCGCCAGCTCTCCGAGGTTTCTACGTCATAGTACAGCACTTGAGTACTTCGAGGTCTTGGGTACGCTGTTTAACATAGAGGCCAATGGGCAAAGTTGGGCTCCTTGCAACGAGAGAACCGCGCCAGTTCTCCGAAGTTTCTACGTCATAGTACAGCACTTGAGTACTCCGAGGTCTTGGGTACGCCGTTTAACATAGAGGCCAATGGTCAAAGTTGGGCTCCCTGCAACGCAAGAACCGGAGTACCCGAAGTACTCGGGCACTTCGGGCTCTTGGGTTC
>JAQGAU010001472.1:0-19187 GCA_034698045.1 Paramacrobiotus richtersi | reverse complement strand
TGTTCTCGGGTCAACATGGTGTTCAAGGTAACCGTCTGGTGGGAACGAAATGTCCGGGTTTGCCTGACGCTCAGCTAGGGCCGCAAGTGTCGTGCTCTGCTCAATAGGGTGACTGGTTTGTTGATTTTCGTTATCAGTTGGAATGTGAACTTGTGTCTGGTATGAGGGAAGATATGGCATATCTTCAGCGTCCATTTTGTCTACCGACTTGGTCCCAACCCGTTTCTTTTTCGTTACTGGCTTGAGGTGATGTGTGCGATAAACATGCTTGATAATGGGCTTTTCGCGTACCGGAACTGGTACATATTGCGGCTGATCAATATAAACCTGCTCAGGTTGCGTGTAGTGAAAAACCTGAGCATTGTCTACAAGGTTGTTGTTATTCGTCGCCGAGTCAGTTGCAGTTTGATCAAATAGCAAATCCGGTGGAACGAAAAGCTGTTTCTCAGGAGTACGGTTTCTTGCGATAGGGGCTGCATCATCGTACTGTTGCTTAGATTCTGTGTAATTTCTTACAGGCTCGGTTTGTAGGTGTTTCCCTACAGTATTACCAATTCTGTATGCCTGGGTCCAATTTGTGGGACATGGTTTCGTGAGTTTTCTGAACTCCTGCTCAGGTACCATCACATAGGTCTTCATTTTGATACGAATGATGTGAGAAGAGTTCCTAATAAAGGTAATAATACACCAAGAAAACCTCCTTTTTGCTGCAAAATCTGCTTCTTTCGCTTTCTCTTCACTTGTCGACTTGCCAGATGCTTAATGCTAACGGAGTGCTTTTTTGCTCTAGACAGATCTTTTCTGGATAGGCCAACAGGGTTTTTCACTAAATTCAAACAAGCCTCTTCCATGGCATCAATTTGTTTCTTTGATGCGTGGGAGAAAACTTTCTGACGCTGTACAGGGCTAAGACTCTGCAGCGCCCGCACAAAGTCGTACACTTCTTCCGGCTTCATTCTACATACACACGGCGATAGGTATCTAAGTGAGATTGGAAACGAAATTTCTCGGGAGTTTCCGGTCTTAGGTTAAGCAGTAAATAGCCATACGGCTCCTTAATAGCTTTCTGATAAGCTTCTTCAAGATGTTTTATACCCAACTGACGCCCCAGGACTTTAATCTGTTGTACATCTCGCACAGCCTTAAATAGAATTAAATACTGCGCATTTAACGCGATATCACGCATGCTTTTTCCCTGTTTGAACAAATTCTGTGTAAGAAACAGAACCGTTACATTCTTATGATGGACATCCCTTGTAAACAGAGTCGCTGCGCTCTTATTGTTGGCAAGCTCTTCCATTAAATCGTCCAAAACCAGTAGAGTTGGCACATTTTCATCGAAAAAGTTATCATCAAACACTGATGCGATTCCGGAAACTAACTCAACATGCGGTGGTAAGTTTGCGAAAGATTTCTGCCATGCACCGTAAGCGTAGACAATTCGTGACGGTTGTGGATAAAAATATTTTACTGGATTTTTAAGAAATTCAAAAACCAGCGTGGTCTTTCCTGACATTGTCGGCCCACATACAAAGATTGAGCACGGGCTCTTGAAACGAAAGTCAAAATCACAGGTTTCCATTTCTGATCGTTTTTTAAACATTTGCTGTACTAATAATTGTAAAAATGTTCCTTTATAGATACAGGAATCATGTTGCTACGTTCTGCGTCTTACCTCAGTGCCTATTTGATACGTGAAATAAGACGGATGGTGTCATTCTGTTCAGATTTGTGCACTGTAAAACAAATGTCAGTTACGCAATACTGATTTAAAAACTTGACAATCGGCTCAATACATACCTTTCTGGATAAACGATCCCGATAGAAATGTTCCTGGAACAACGTGATGCTTTCGTTCGACCGTTGAAAAGTGTTCAAATAAAATGGCGCCGGCTTGGTAGCTATCGGCAGCAGCATAACGTAGTGTGTGTACGACGCCTGCACGCATTGAGACAAAAATAGACACAGCCTCTCACACACACTGACCGAGAGTGGATTCATGTCTGAACATGTTCAAACTCGTATGGTAGAAACGTATCGGCAATAGCGTTATGTGGAGTATAAAGGTGTACTGCAGGCAGTTGAGACACTGAGAAGAGAGAAATCACAAAGGGGGAGGGGCCAAAAAAGGCGGGCTTTGCTCTGATTGGTTGAAATACACAAGGAGGGCGGAGCTCTCTTCTGATTGGTCGGTCCTAGAGGCACGCGTATTCTTCTTACATGATTGCTCTTATTTGTCCTCTTGGATACATGTGAGTAATATTCGACAAATGCATTCCCACTTCAATAGTACAGACATATTCCACTATAATATTAACATTATCTTTGGAATATTTTTGTATTATTATTGGAGTGGGAATGCATTCGTCGGCCTCTCAATAAACATGCGATTGGGAATATTCCCAATGGCATGTTTATCGAGGGGCCGACGTGCTAAGATCCAAAAAGGCAAAGGAACGACCAGCATGCGTAGCAGTTGGCCGCTATGACTACGTTCCAAAACATCGATCCAGAATCTGCGATGTGGTGAGTATTAGCCGCGCGTGTGGGTTTGACGGTATCGGTATTCCTATGTTAGGCGCATGTTTTCTGCAAGGTAAACGGTTAGTCGGATGCAGAAATACACGGACGTGCCACATGGATCGATCAGCACTTGGTCGCAACACTAGTCATAACGAACTGCGGCCAAATTGTCAGTATCAGTTTGTAAAGCACAAGGTTCGAACCAGTCGACTGCTGGTTGATTACGCTCTTATATATAGTACAGGCTTTACAGCATATATTAGAGCAAAGAATCTTGTTCGTCGCACTTTGATGAAAATAAGGAGCATATAATAAAGTATTTTGTTGCAGAAAGGAAATGGATGACGATTGGCTTGATCTGCTTTGTGTTATGTTTTAGATTAGTGTTAACTTGTACACCAAGAAGATTATTGTTATAGATTGCAATTTGCAGGTGAGCAGTTTTCCTGGCACCTTTAGTTACGGAATTCGTATCGGTGAGGCAATTTCCCAATATAGTAAAGAAATATTACTTAAAGATGAAGTGCTTCGTTTAGTATCCGAAAGCGACTCGCGCTCGTCGACTGAGCCGGAATGCCCATCAGTAAGGGTATTTCGTGATGGACTTTCGGATACAGTCGGCGAGCGAGCGAGCTGTTGGTGCGGACAGGTCGTTGTTATCCGGATTCGGGATTGTGAATGACAGCTAAGGTAATGGACACACATGTGATAGACAGCGAAAACCTGCGTAAGCTAATCCACAGTAGTTTTTTTCTCAAGCCTACAACAGCGCATATCATTTTCGACCCGCTTGTCCACATGTATCGCTTGGGTGCGATTTTCTGTATGATCGTAAGAACTCGATTGTTCAGGACGTATGTGTTAAACCCGTCCGTCAGCTTTGCCTTGTACTTTATAAGTGAATATGCCCAAACCTGCTCGCCCGTCCTGTTCACAACGAGGAAAGCGTTTAAAACCTCAGCAGTGACGATACCAATTTTTCCCATTAGCCAGTCTTTAAATAATCTGGATATTTTTGATTAAAGCCTTATTTTTTGGACAATTTTGGAAATGAGAATTTCGATGTTTCATTTTAATTTTCGTATTTCGTCATACGTAGCATTTATTTGAAAAGTTTGAGACGTATTCAAAGACGAATAATCATTTATTCGGCAGTTTTCAGCAGCATTGTAGCCCCAATAAAAACTCCAAAGATCAAATAAAAATTATATGAAACAAATTAGAAAAATCAAATAAAAGTGCTGTAAGTTTTCGGCTTCTCGTGCTAACTAGAATAAACTGTTTATTTGATTGCAGCTATTTCTACAGGTTATAATTGAGGCACTACAGTACAGCTGGCGCATACTACGAAATTATATGAAAACAGCTAACAAATAAGTATGTATAACGGCCTTCATGATACTGATGGCTTGAACCAGTACAAGTTTTATCCCATCGCCTGCGAGACGCTGGGTGGAAGTCAGGAGATCCGCGCTCTGGATCATTTTTGAAACAGCGTTTTTCTGTTGCTGTTGTTAAAGGCAATGCCGCCGCAGTTTTAGGGGCGCTGCCGAGTGTTAAAGCGCGGGTTAATGAACGAGATGAGATTGGATGTTTTAATACGTAACGCAACGTGTAGTGGTCTGTGTGAAAACGCTGTTACTATGAGAGGAATAAAATAAATAAATCTAAAAAAAAAAAAAATGGCTAGATTAACGAACTGCTTTCGTAAGCAAGCTTTCGTAACAGTTCGTTATTTTCTCTGCGCAACGCACAAGACTTTACCGCGACCCCATCATCTGCTCTGGCAGTTCCGGATAGGGACATTGCGGTTCACTAGGTTGGTACCGACTGCGTCACAGCCTTATCTGAGGTTGTAACTCGTGCCGCAATACTGCCTTCCTAGATAACGACAGCGATCGAAGACACCTACTGTTCTGGAAAAACTAGTAACAATCTTTCGCAGCACGGCAGCATTTCGCGTATGACACACTGCGAATGTACTTTGCCGAATTTCCGCTTCATGCAGGTTGAGTAATTTGGGTTTTCGGTCAGCTGTCATCCATGCTGGGAAGCGAGTCTGCGAATTATACCAAATCAGTCCGAAGGAATTGCGACGCCTATCTTGGAAGTGCTGCAATCTTGATAACATATACTCTTGCAGAGTGCAGTCTTGGGTCCAGATAAGGCTCACTGCAGACTGCATTCTCCTGATCCAAGACTGCACTCTGCAAGGCCACTATCGTGGGACCCCTATGCTGACACTTGACTAACGTTTGACCAAGTGCAAATTCAAACACAGAACGCGGAAACAGTAATTACATACTGTACGGGTAATGATCGAACGTTATGCATTAAGACATCCAATCTGGTCTCCTTCACTAACCCTCGTTTAACACTCGGCATCGCGCTTAAAACTGCGGCGGCATTATTGCCTTTAACAGACAACAGTAACCCGCTATATTAGGATGCGCAAACTGTACTACAATGTATCATTAATTTTGAGGAGCACAACATTGCCAAAATTTGCAATGAATTACTGGCGCTTTGCCATCTAGTTAGCAAAATTCGACAACTACGGTATAGCTCCAGAATTCCAAGAGTAGACACTTTCAAAAAGTAAGTTCCTTTTCCTTTGGTTTAAAGCAAACTCGCTACTTGCACTGCAGTCTTCATTTTTGAACAAAGTGTGCACCGACCAGTAAAACATTCTTGGCTCTGATCTGCAGTCTATACTGTGATGCATTCGCAGCTCGCCGTGATAAACCAGCATTCGATAGGTTCGATCCCCTTTTTTCACCGTGATATTGATCGCAGATTCGCAGTTCATTATTATTGGTATTATTCTGCCAAGTATCGATTAAAACACAGTTACGCGTACACGTTCAACACAGTTGTTCCAACGTTTTACTAATTGCTTACATTCAGACACCATGCGGCTTACATAGTAAGACCGACCAACCAATCCAACTCGCGCGGCGGAATTTCGGTATATGAGCGGAGGAAGAGTGTTTCGTTACACCTGACAAGTCGCTTTTCTACCGATTTTGAATGCAACCAAGGTACGTCAAGGGCACAATTTTTCACTTGTACTGGGACCGTATAAACCTGTGCAAACAATTTGCCCCTCACAGTGTCAGGCCGCGTAACGTTGCTTCATGTATACGTACATTGTGCATTTGCTATACAACACACATGTGCAAGTGTGCAACGTACCAATACGAGTTAACAGCTGTATCGGTGCCGCTTGAGATGAACTGATTGTAAAAAGTCCTTGTCGAACGAGCTTGCAAGTACTTGATGGAATCATGGAAGTAAAGTAGTTGCTGACAGTTTCCCAGTTTCCATTTACAGAGCTTTACTGCTCTTGGGCGCCAGTTTTGAGTACAGTGTTCTTGCGTCGATGCGGGACTTGATCCAGAGGACGTTGCCCCACGGAATTTGACGAAGCGGAGAACGCGCACCGAGTTTTGGGTACAGAATACATTCTGTCCCCAATCCTCATGGGCAGAGTCTAAAACCTGGAAGTGGAAACTTCCGCTGGAAGTGTAAACTTCCTAAAACCTGGAGTCGCTGGCTAAAACCTGGAAGTACACCATTCCATGGAAAGATGGCTTCCTTGAATTTGAGCAAATATGTAGACACACCATACGGACAAAACTGTAAACTGTACAATGAACGGCTTTCTATGGATTTTATGTCACGAGATATGTTAATAATATTATGAGATAGGTCTTGCTAAAATGAATAGTACAACGAAAGAAATATAGAAGTACTGACACAAGGCTCCAGTCACCTAAAGAACTGCCGCTTGCCGATCGTTCGACAGCGTTGCTACGATTCTGGTCAGACGTTGTCGCACAAGTAACATCCGAAATTGCAACCCGCTTGTTAAGGGCTTAACTCCGGAACGCCGTGATGCAACCTCTGCCATCGTCCTCATATGTGTGAAATGAAAGTACCGCACCGGACGATACAAATGCCCAATCGTGTCCATATGTTAGCAGTCGATTTGTCCAACAGCCGCTTCATCTCCTCCTGCATCACTCCGGTTGTTGGTTTCGCTGATGCAAGTGGCGTTAAAACCTGCACATACAGCGTAGTTATCCAGTACCATTCGTGACCATTACAATTACACTGTCGGACAAATTTAAAACGTTAATGGCTTTCGATGCCTATGATATTCAAGTTAACGGCAACGCGCATTCATCGAGCATTAATCTTTAGTCATGTACTTGGCAGCGTTGTGCAAATTACTCCTGAATGATCTTCGTGCACGTTCGATAATAAAATTGTTTTCAGACGAAGTAGCCTACTAAGTCTTGTTGGCTGAGCATTCTGGTTGTTACTTATGGGACAACGTTTACCTACATTCCTGAACAGCGCTGTTTTGCTTTGGCGCACAAGGGTGAACCACTGAACAGCCAACAGCCGGCCAGCTGGCAAGTGCCATTCCTGATGGTGCACTGGGCTTTTGTCAGTACTTCGACCGTAGCCCCTCAGTATACTACTTTTATTACGGTACCCGTAATACGCTACGCATAGCTGATGAATAACAATGTGACTGAAAATACAACACCCTAGTGCGAATAACAAACAAGACGTTACTTTTTCTTGGAGGTTTGAAGTGAACCGAATAGAGGAACAGTCTGGAGGCATCACAAGTTTCGTCCACCAGTGTCATCATCTCAAATCAAGGTATGCAGTTGAAGGGTCTAGCTCCAGGTCTTAATTTCAAACTCATACTAACCCTTTTATTTTTGTCCGGCAAAGCGTTTCAGCGGCTTCGTATCTTGTTGCAAAGTTACACACCAGAAAAGATGCTAATGTTAACGAATAAAATTTATCGGACACACAAAGCAGGAAAACACGAAAGGTGGACACTGGACGTTAGCCAGAATAAGCCACGGTAGTGCTGGGACCAGCACATGATGAACGGATTCCCACGAGAGAGTTGGCCAGCGTTCTGGTGGTGGCAACACACTTAGACGTGTCGTTGGAACTGGTAGAAATGACCCTCTGCACAGCTTCAATGCCGGCAAGCAAGTCCTGTACGTATTCCTGCCACTTTTCCGGAGGGGCGGGACCGACAGGAGCTTGTCTCAAAGCGTCCAGGGCACGACCGAGCAGTTGCAGAATGTACTGGGAACGAGCTGCAAACACATACGGTATGTATATAATCCAATACGTATTCATGTAATTATCTGCGAGGTGTCATCAAGTTGATTTTCTCAAGTTTCTAGTCTGTTATCACTTGCAGTGCTATCACTGGTTATAATTAACTTAAAAGCATAAAACAAACAAACAAGCAAATAACAAAATATGTAAAAACATAGCATATATGCGTACATTTCATCGCCTGTCAACCACCGACGATCTTTCCCTTGGAAATCAACCAACGTCAACATTTCGCAAGAATTGGAACATTTAAAGAAATGACAGAAACGATTGTGCAGCCCGAAATCTGGCCTTCCAATGTGTTCGTAAAGGGTTGAGTGCACTGATTTTTGTCTTTCCTGTTTATGATCGTTTTCTTATCTGCGGTATCCAGCTAATAGTTATTGACGTGAGGTGGTCTTCTGTAATGCATACTGAAACTTCTTCTTTTTTTTATTGATAGGAAAGTGTGTAACGCGTAATGGTGTGAGCGTATTAGAACGGTGCGCGCGGACGTTAAACCACTGATTAGGTAGGTGCACTCGCTGTTGGCAGGCAGTGAATGATCGAAGCGATAGAAGTACGTAAAGTACTATGACATCCAACAAAGGGCCCACAAACCGCGTGGACCAAGGCATGGTTCATGGCGTACAGCGCGGGCTACTAAGCCCGCTGAATAGATCGGAATTTCGGATCTTGCAAATCCAGTAAAACAACACAGGATCATGTGGTTTGAAAACGATTACATAGCTTCAGAACAACTGGTTCCAGAACCACTCACCAGTCTGCACGAGGCAACTGGTGACTGCCCAAAACTGTTCTCAGCAGGACCAAGATTCTGGCCGCCATTATATAAAAGCAGTAAGAAAAACACGTAAGAAAAACATTCAAAAAAGTGCTGACAGCATACCGGAAATGCCAATAACTTTCAACAGCAACAATAACGGAACACGCGTTCTTTTCTACAGTATATGACCTCAACAGTGCCAGTACCGTGACCAACGTCGGGACGGACAAAAACCTTGTTTTGTTGAATACAGTGGGCGGGTCCTTTACTATACTGTTGTGGTTCGCAAAAAATCCGGTTGACCGGACAAAAAATGATTTTCATTGATTAAAGAGAACGCGTCCTTTACTACTACGTTATCTCGCAATGCTGGTATTCCATAGTATCCGTAACCTCTGTAGTATTTTAGTATCCTTTGGCATTCATCAGTTCGTATTCCTTAGTATTTTTCTGTTCTTATTGAGATTATTAACGTATGAACTATCCACAATGATTAACAACAACGATGACTTCTTTAATACTACAATATCTGGAAAATAATAATGTCTACAAATAATATCATATTTTTATTAACAAATTAATAATTATCAAGCAGTATTAATACTAATAACAGTATTTAAGAAAATAATGACTGACCGATTGGCGGACACACGTCGAAAGTCATTCGAGTTGAGTATAGAGGACCTTTGTCCCGCTTCGGTCGATTAAATCACTTATGTGGTACGTGCATACCTGAGCCTGAATCTGGCGGGCAGGTCGGGGATTCGATTGGGGTATTCACTCTGATTATGATGTTCTTTAGATCGAAGTCAATGCGTAGGTTGACAGCGATGCACTCGTCCCCAGTGGGACTGCTGCCGGCTGCCAGCTTGTCCAGCCAGTTATTATCGGCTGTAATGGTTATCAGCAGCTGCGTAAAGATGTCGAAATCCTCCAACTTCGTGCAGCCACCAGTACCCTGACCCGTTACGATCACGGATGCCTGTGCGGCCATGTCCTCCGCATTATTTAAATCACACAGCAGGACGCGGTACAGCTCTAAACAAAATTTCATTGACTATCCAGATATCTGAGACTCTGATATCCCGATTGTGACTCTTACCGTCTCCAGTTTCGGGGTGGACGGGAATAATGGGGGCAGGACACACCAGAGCGCTGATGCTGGCAACAAAAGACGCAAAAATCAGTCCACGCATCATTGTGAACGGCGTACGGTACAGCGGGATTACAACTGGAAAATGCCGGTTAGAATACTAGAATGGCACAATGCAGTTTCTTACTTTCTGACGTGCTTATTTGTACTTGAACTGCAAACGTGTGATCAATAGCCTCATCTGTCAACTTAATGGTTATGTTAACCAGGGCTATGCCGTTAAACAAATAAGTTAATTAGGCATTACCATTTGATGTCAGTCAGCAGTAAACGTTAAAGCTGCTTTCGCTGGCAGACAGAATAAGGTTTTACGGGAACAATAAATTCCGCAAAGCGCCATCAAAGAAAGGTCGTATTTGAACGATTCGGCTCGTGTCGAATACTTTGTCTATTGCAAGCCCGGCGGCAAGCATCAAGATGTCCGTGCAGCGAGTCGCAACCCGGACCTGCTAATTATTTTGTTTGTTATCATGTGTTTATGAACTCGTTAAACTGTTGTACGTCATCACGTCAGCGTAACAGCAGGTAATAACGAACACTGCACGTTTCCTGGGTGAATAGTTTTACGTTACAGCGCCATTCAGTCGGTGTTTTGAACTTGAAAGATAGTTACAAGCCACCGCTACGCGCTTCGCGTCGCCGGGCTTGAATTATTATTACCGCTAGTGAACGGTTAACCGAACAATACGGGCAACAGTGTTCCACCGCAAACGTTTCCGTAGAAAATGTCTGAAAGCATCGTGTCGTTCTGTATATTATAACCATGTTTGAATGCTCTCTAATTATAACACAACGCTGTAATATTGCCAGCTTTATTAATTACCCCGTTTCGACAATAATGTTCACCCTGTGGAACAGCATTTATATCCATTTCGGCGTTTTCCAGTCCCGGGCAGTTTTTACTGGTAATGCCTCTGCCGGAACGGAAACTCTGCCCTGCGGGTTACAATATCCAGGCAGGGCGTTTACTCCGGTCAGTGGGGACATTACTGACGGTTACAATTCTACTCAGTTATACGGGTTAAATGATTAACAACAGCTTAGCCGCAAGTTGACGCTCTCCGCCTGGAAGTCCCATTAAGACTTCCCCATCTTTGTCTAATTGTTCATCACGCGCTGATGCGTGAGGGCCGCGGGGCTAAAACGTTTTGAGCTGTCGGATAGGTTCGGGGAGAAGGTACGCTACCCTAACGCCGTAAGTCAACGGATCTTTAGATCTGCCGGCTCTGAAACCGAGCCTTGGGCGAAATCCAGAACGGACGGTCCGCGACGGAACAATGGTGCACTAACGCTGTGGGGACGCGACGCAGCCGGAAATGCCTGAAAGGTCACCCACCAAACTCCAAGAAAGCCGGTACAGCCTCAGAGAAGGTGAAAGCATTAAAATACCGATAATATTACCGAAGACTGTCTGCTCTGTCCATGAAAGTTATGGAGCGCGAGGCCCGTCAAAATGGAACCAACTCTTTAAAGACTTTCGCAAACATTGGTTCTGCTAGTGGTTAAACATGAGGCGCCGCTCTTTAAAGACTAACATTCGCACTCTGTAGTCTCTTAATGAAAGTCGTTCCGCATTAAAGAAATACTGAACCGGCAGAGAACATCTTTAAAAACTGACACAAATCTTTAAAGACCTTTCAAAGACTGGCGTCATAGTCTTTAAAGACCTTCTCTAACGTGAAGAGAAAGACTTTTCTGTACAATCTGGATTGTCTAAAGATCGTCTGACGTCTTTAAAGAATGATTGCAAATCTTTAAGCAGTTCACCCAGAGCTTCAGGGAAGCTGCGGTCTTTAAACAGTTGCACCATTTTGACGGGCCTCGCGCTCCATAGAAAGTCTGAGACAACAAGGCTGTTGGCCCGCAGGCTGCTGTAAACTCTAGCCGGAAAGATGCGTCACGAAACAGGCGACAAACCGGTCAAGGAATATCATCGCTATGTCAGTCAACCGTGTCAGTGAGGACAGCTACTTCCACGGCTAACTTAGGCGAAATCGTTTAGTTATACGACCGAAGAGTGGATTGCGCTGGAGTATTTTTGTTTTCCGTCAATTTTTACCTTTGTGAGAGATTTCCTTTGTTGGTTGATGACAGAAACTAGAGAAACCAGAAAGTTCGGTATGCAAAGTTTATTACTTTGAAAAGTGTTGTATGCAGGAAGTTCGGTATGCAAAGTGGCCCGAAAAAGTACAGTATGCAAAGCGTACCTGGCCCTGCATTCACACAAATCAACGCTTGAGTCGCACCAAAAATGTCGATTGGTGATGTGAAACTAGCAATACATAGCTCAGAAGCGCTTCGAGCAGTATAATGTTGTGTGCGACTTATCGTCGTACGGGTTTGCAGAGCTGCCAAGTTCTGTATGCAGTGTTTTCGATATGTTTGCTGCATGCGTTGCACAATCGTGACCGGGTATTTTCCGGTTATTAAAAAAGAAGACCGGTTTTTTTCCTCAACCACAATGTGTTATTGTGAAACACGCTGGAAAAACAGTCAACATGTTTACAGGATACGTATGTTTTTCAGGTAAAAGGCACATTAGGTACTGGAGGAGAGACAGAGAAAACGCGCGTGACTAGTCTTTATCTACAGGTCGCGAACATTCACAGAACATCAACTCTGATTCAGCTACCGGTAGACGACAAACAGAAGAAACTGTACACATTCAGCCCCAAGAAAACCCGTTCGTCCCCGTTAACGCGTTAGGGCATTAGGGGATTTTCCTGACTAACCCGATCCTCCAGGAACAGGCGGGCAGAGGCAGCATTCAGTAGGGCTACTCGGATTGGGCGGATGAGCTAGAACAAAAAAGACATATCAGATAAATGGAAATCTAAATTAGTAAGAGAAACCATTTCTGCTGCTCATACTTTATGAACAAGCAATTCTGCCACCTCCTGAGTAAACTTACCGGTTACGTTGGTTAACCAATTCATATAAACGATGCCATAAAAGAAACTGGCATAACGCAAGCGTTAATACGTTTGATGAAAATCGTGGAAGACTACGATCTCAACAGCAGATGTGCGTGCTGGTTTCGGTTTGAAGCTCTTAAGCTCTTATTGCTCTGCACATCTCGATGTACCGTACGGAACTTGCAAACGGGGAAGCAGAAATACTTGTGTGTAAAGTGTGAGTGGGAAAAAGTTTGGCGATGTGTGCCCTTTCACAGCTGAAAGTTCACTTTCGCTTGAGTCAGTTGGAGATCAAAATGTGATAGACGTGTCTGTATATTTCGTACCGGGCTGGCAGTTGGGTGCACACAAGACCACTGCGCAGAGATCTGGTTTCGGGTTATTGGGGCACGGCGGACATCCCGGACAGCCAGGGATGCTAACACCCCCGCGACCTACAGTCAAAGAATTAAAAAATATCAATAAGGCTGCGCAATATTTTCGTACAAAAAAGAGTTAATCAGTAATCAGCGTCACATGGTTCTGTTCGCCGTCCGCTGTAGTTAACTGCGGTGTGTCTACCTGCTACGGGAATGTTGGGTGAATCACATGACAAACAAAGGATCTGACCACAGTTAGGAGGCTGGGCGATGGCTCCTCCTTGCTGCACTGTAATAACAGCAGCTTATCAGCGGATTCCAAAAGAGCACGAAAAGAAATAAGTGTCTGTGATACATACCGGAAAAACGTGCAAGTAAGATAAGGGTCAGCGCACAAAGCAGCCAACTGCGGATAAGCGGAATCATTTGTGTCCGACTTGATACAGTTCCCAGCGTATAATTTTTCAAAGACGCGCTGAAATGTTTGTCGATAGGTGCTTTAAAAATGGGATGAATTAAAAAATTGAACAGTGATAAAACTGGATTTATAAACAATTATTGAGTCACCACCGCCGACTGACATGCTGTATAATGTACGTAAATTGTACTGTGCGCGGCAGTTAATTCCTGTTTGCCTGCCGGCACCACACTTCAGCACACAGCATGGTATCAGTGGACAAATGTTTTTTGGTTAGTGACTGGTCCTTGCATGGCAAGGTAAGCTAACAACTCCATGTTATTGTTAACACCAACGCAACCAAAATCGTACTCACGGGAAGCGGTAAGGGGAACAAACCGATGTAGCAGCCAGCAACGGGCATACAGTCCACGACTCCACGCACCAATCTCTTGATTACTGTCCAGCGCTATAATATTTCAGAGCGATGGGCAACAACTTTATTCCTCTGGCCTATTTCGTTCAGCAGGTGCCATGCTTGATATGAGCATGACATTATGAAACAGGAATAAAATTATGAATATACAACAATCTAATGTCAACTTCGATATTTATTAATACATAAATATGCTACCGGCTTTCGCTCAAAGGGTGATACTGTAGTATCGAAGTTCTATCGATTTGATTACAGATATACAGGTAACTGCATGCATTGGAATCCGAGTATGTTTCGATCCGCATGTTCGTTATACTTTTTAAAGAAACTCGTGTTCGCTCTGCGGTGCTGAGAAATTGCTAATAGGCGCGGAAGATGATCACGATATGTACTATGTAGGAAGCCATAAGTACTAGTACCTTACAACGCATGAAGCATATTATGGACGCAGTCTGGCATGCAGCGTTTGCGAAATGGCTTGAAACTCGCTTCCGTCGACTCATCGTCTGGCTCTTGCGCGCATTACTGATCGCGCAGGACAGTACTAGTACTGATCGATAGTGTTGTCAAAAGCTTGAGTCAAAAACTTGACTTGGCTTAAAACTTGGCTTTCCGTGCAAGTCGACTTTTTTTAAAAGTTTAAAATCGCAAGTCGAGTTAATAACTTGGTTTAAATTGCCAAGTCAAGTCTTTAACGAAAGTCAACTTTAGTCGACTTAAAGTCGACTTCCTAATTTACGAAAACATATTTCTCAGGGTTAAGTCAGAGCAGTTAAGCAACCAGCAACACTCTACCATTGGCCTTGTGTTTAGTCCAGCTCCCCAGCTAACAGCTTAAATTTGCAAAAACAACTTAAAGGAAACCCGACGCCCGGACGGGAAGTTTCATCCAACATTTCATACACATTGTAGCTGGGAGGTTTAAAAGTTTATTCATCTGCGTGACTGCGTCAGGGCGGGCATGATTGAAGGTAGCTGTTGTGTGGGGTGGTTGGTCATAAGAATGAATTAAAGTATCAATCTCCCGGGCCCAGGCTGCCAGTTAGACAGCGGCGCCGATTATTTGCTAAACTTTTCTGCAATATTTATTTTGCCATTTTTTGAAAGTCGACTTCTGAGTCGGTTAACCAACTTGGCTTACATGCGGAAGTCGGTTTAATTTACTTGGTTAGCATACAAAAGTCAAGTATTCTGACTTGACTTCGACCACCAAGTTAAGTATAATAACTCAAGTTATTAACTTGGAAAGTCGACTTCTCCAAGTCATTGACAACACTACTGATCGATCTTTGCCACATGAGACGTCTACCGTAAAAGTTACACACTAATGCATGCATTTTCATAAATTTTAGATCGCATAGGCCTAACTAGGCAGTAAGGAACACCGATACGTGTGCGTCAAATCCGACTAAATTACGATACCGCAGGTTTATCACCCGTTATATGTGCAACAAGGCGAAAATTTCGTTCTATTCCAGAAAACGAAGCTGACAAAAACTTTTCCGTGACAGCCTGTCACAGAAATGTTTTCCTTCGTTTTGTCAGTGGTGGCTATCTACTGCAGAGTTTTGGGGTGGGAAACCGGGTACCTAATAGGACACACCCGTACTGCGTAAGCCTGTTGACGCCAATCCACGATAATTTGCTTTGCCAGTTGTTGCTATTCATGTATCACGTGTTTCGTACCACTGCCGGTTTAAATCACTTGGAATGTATCAAATATCTTCTTCGCTTTCGGGCACTCGACCGACGTATGGGAATGTTTCCCGTACGTCTCATACGGGCAAGTTGGGAATTAAACTAGTCTTTCCAGCTTCTTCTCATACTATTACTGGCCAATTTTGTGTATTGTATAGCGCCGGATTGCAACAAAAACTCGATCATCGCATCCATTGACGATATAATTGATATTTGCTCAGCAAAAGACGTAATTTATATCACTGATATCGTGGAATTAATAATTCCATCACATCAGTCTTAGAAATTACGTGTAATTCCGTATTGCACGGTAGCTTATAAACTGAGAATGGGCGCTGTGTCCCCTTCGGTTGATCTATTCGCAAGTTCAGCTGGGATCTTTACTACAGAAGCTTTCAATGCTTCGACTGTTCGGCAGTGTTTCGGGACTTGTAAGATGCGGTGTATAAAATCCCAGATCAACGCTTAAATCGAACCCACAATGCCGATTGCTGTTATGAGCCTAGCCCTACGGACACACTGCTGACAAGCACTGACAGCACTTTTTTGCAGAGATGAACAATGCATTTCCTGTCTGCTGCACGCGTTGCAAAAAGACCGGTTAGTTTTTCGCAATCACAATGGGTTATTACTGTGAAACTCACGCCGAAAAACAGTCAACATGTTTACAGTTGTCACGGATGTTTTTCATCTAAAAACCCAGCGCGCATGATTGTTCTAGATCTACCGGTACTCCGGTAGCTACCAGTATTTACAGAAAATCATCTGCCGGTAGACAAGGAATGGGCGAAGAAACTGTACAGATCCAGCTGTAAAGAAAAGCATGCTGCTCCGTTGACGAAGTATAAGGATTGTCGTGGCTAACCGGGTCCTCCAGGAACCGGTGTGCAAACGCAACACTCGCTGGGACTACTCGGATTGGGCGGATAAGCTAGCACAGGAATCAAATGTCAGATACCGGTATATAAAAAGAAGTTAATTTGTCGTAATTGAAAGGGAAAGCAAATTTTCTGCTACTCATACTTTATGCACAAACATTTCTGTCATCTCCTGTGTAAACTTGCTGGTTAGTCAATTCATATCAAACAATGGATTCACCACCGTAAAAAAGTAGAATAACAGCATTACTACGTTTGATGGAAATCTTAGAAAAACAAGATTCTCAGTGGCAGATATGCGTGCTGGTTTTTTGGTTTGAAGCAGATGTTGTTCTGCACATGTCGATGCACAGAAATCGCATGCGAGACGGCAGAAATGCTTGTGCTTACATAAAGTGTGAATGGCAGAAATGACTTTCTCTTCGACGTGTGACCTTTCTCCAGCTGAAGGTTCACTTGACGCACGAATCAGTGGAGTGTCTAAAGTAAACTTATCTGTATATTTCGTACCGGGTTTGCAGTTGGGTGCACACAAGACCATTGCGCAGATATTGGGTTTCGGGTTATTGGGGCATGGCGGGCATCCAGGACAGCCAGGGATGATAACACCCGCGCGAGCTGCAGCCAGAAGAGTCAGAATAAGAACAATGTTAGACAAGCTGTTTGCACCAAAAACAGTTTATCAGAAAATTGCCTTACTGCCGTTACTTGGCTCTCTCCGGCGTTGGTACGTTACTGTTAGATGCGGCGGCTTACCTGCTACGGAAAGGTTGGGTGAATCGCATGACACACACAGGATCTGGGGACAGTTAGGTCCTGGCTGGGCTATAATTCCTCCTTGCTGCACTGTAATAACAGCAGTTTGTCAGTGCATTCCAAATTGGGATGAAAGGGAGGAAGTATCGGCGATACGTACCGGACAAATGCGCAAAAAGAAAAAGGGTCAACGCACAAAGCATCCAACTGCGGACAAGCGGAATCATTCTTGTTCAGTCTTCAACAAAAACCTCTCCAGCGTATAGTTTTCTACGCGTTGAAATGTTTGTCGATAGGTGCTTTAGAAGGGGGTGAATTAAATTGAACAGCGATAAAACTGGATTTATATACGATTGAGCCACCACCGCCGAGTTGCCGACTGACATGCACCACCGCCGAGTTGCCGACTGACATGCTGTACATTGTATTTGCACGCGGCAGTTTGTCTGTTTGACTGACGGCAACAGACTTGTGCAGCACAACGGGCTGTATGATTGCATCGAAGTCATTGGACAACTTTTTTGTTGTTAAGTTAAGGCGACTTTTGTATGATAAGGCATAAAGAAATTCATGTTACGGGGACACCAACGTCACCGAAACTGTGCTCACAGGAAGCGTTAAGGCTCAAAATAATAGTTGCAACAGGAACAACTAGATGCAGCGAAGTGCAGTGTATGTGCCAGCCCGTCTATTGACCATTGTCCACCGCAATCATTATTTAGAGCGATGGGCATCACTCCGCTGGACCGCTCGCTGGTCAAACACACAAATGCTCCAGCGGAAGAAATGAATGAGATGAGGCACGGCAGATGCAGAATTATGCTGTGGTACAGTCAGTACTGCTGCGGCGGCGGCAGCGGCAGCTGACACAGTTGAACACACCATGTACCGGTGCATGCATGGGGCTCAGACTGCCTACTCACTCGTCTATATTCAGTGCGGTACTAAGGCGCCAGAGCACAAGCTGCAGCATGCTTGATCTGAGCCCTCGAAAGAGATCTCTCACCGAAGCGCAGTATGCACTATGCAGGCATGGCTGGCATGCTGAAGTGATAATTATCAACTGTTTCTATAGTTGTATCTTGTGCATTTCCAGTTCATTTTTAGAAAGTAATGGAAAGATTATCACTGAAGCCGTTTCCCGGACCAGTACGTAGAATAGATGCTGTTTTACTACGTGGTAGTGATGGATTATTTCATTACGGAACAATCATCGCCATCGAAGGCGCTGGGCTCAAGATAGATCTACGAAACAGTACAACGGTCCTTGTTCCGCTGGGCCAGGTTGAGGTCTTCCGCTTTCCAGAACACAATTTCCTCGACAAGTGTGGCAGCGACTTTCGAGAAAACAGTCCGGTGGAAGTGTTAATTCAGTTAACTCCGGCAGAGCCTTGGAAATGGTACCCAGGGACCTTATTATCGGCCGATACCCAGTCGGGCTCATTTGGGTTTGTTCGAGTAACAACTGGGACCGAACGCACCTTCACTGCTGTTTTACCTGGACAACAGATTCGACGGAATCAATGGTGTCACATCCTCATGCCCATGGTGGAAGTTCAAGCTATAATAACACGAGGAACAGCACTGGTGAAGCCAACTCCGCGCGACATATTCATTCGGCCGATTAGAAAGGAAGTGTGCTGTTCTGCCGACCCAAACCCTAACAGCGTTATTCTCTATGAACTGCTGGCAGCCGTATTTGAATGTTTTGACGCGGTTGAAAAAACTCGACTTCGAAAGGTCTGCCCGTTGTGGAACGAGATCATCACATCAAACCGTTGGATAGATCAGCAGTGCGACGCGGCATCATATTGCAGTAGGATCTCTTGGAACGGTTCCAAAAAGTACAAGTCATAATCTAACTGTTTTACTTAAGCAAATTACAGGTCGAAATAATGTTACGTCTGCCGATATTTGTAAAAAGATGTCAAAAATTGCTGTTTGTTGTAGTTATGTTGTATTTAATAAAAAATCTGATAAGTCCTGGAAAACTCCCAGTCCGAATAACTTGTTTGTTCTGTGAAATGCTTTTCTTTGCTTAATAATTAAAAGAAATATGATCTGGATCAATTTTTTCATACTTTTCGCAAACTTGAGGGAAGTGTTCTTTCACTATTAGAAAGCGATCTGTTCGGTTAGTTTTGTAAAA
>JAQGAU010001471.1:0-19190 GCA_034698045.1 Paramacrobiotus richtersi | reverse complement strand
GAGTTTAGGTGAATTTGTAGTGATTTTTTGAATAGCCAAAGCGGTCTCGCACACCGCCATCAGGGGGCGAGGGTTAATGTCACATCTTCGGTTCCAGAATAACCGTATCCTTTGGTCTTTCTCGTTATAACCAATGCCAAAACTCTGAAAAGATCTCCATTGCGATAGACACAGTCACGGGAACGGCAGTCCAGAAATGCTTCCCACTCCCTGGGATAGCACATCTGACTTATATATGTCACGTAATATCTTGTTGTTGGGTGTTGGGTTGCGCGCTAGCGAAACCCATTTGTGTTTGAAATGTTTGAGCTTTTGGATTCATTGGAAATGTGAGAATTAGATATGGTAGCTGACGAAAAGGAACACTTGTGGTGTTTGACTGTTTGACTGTTTGTATCTATTTGTATAAGAATATTTTTGTGTTACTGTTGTTAAATTCAATGCCATCTGAGTTATATATGTCACGTAATATCTTCAGGTGTAGTATCTCTTTGTGGCTAAATATAGTTCAGAACATTCTAAAGAACGGGTGAGGTCGGATTATATTATGCCTATGCCGGGTCGAGTACCATCCAGTCTGTCCATCTTCTGTAACGTAACGCAGTACGATGCCATGGGCGTCTTCATAATCATTTTCTTGGTAGAACAGTCATCATGAGCAACACGAGCGTTTCTGTGAGGGCGTTTTGTGAGAAGTACAGTACAATGGTCGGCGCTTTAAGGCAGCGGCGGCAGCAGCCTCTTTCTTCATTAACTCTAAGTCCAAATAACAACCACGCCAAAGTACCCAATGTCTCTGATTTCTGCGGTTGCAAGGTAACTCATTTCTTTCCTTTCCGGACGCAAGCTATGACGCTTACACTGGCAAATACTGAAAGCTGTTAAAAAAGCGCCTATTGTGCTGGACCATCAGGAGAACAGCACCATAGTGCTGTTTAAAAGACTACACCTACCATCCTTCCAGTGAGCCTTTAAGATGGGTCATATTCTCATGATGGTACTGTATGTCTTCAGCACACAGGAAGCAGATGGCATAACTACAGAAAAAATATCTAAAAAATCTGAAATACGCTCCTGGTGACAATAAGTTTTAGAAGTTAGGTGGGGGGGTCGGGGATATGTGGGACGGTCTGGAATGTATAGGGATGTCGGGGATGTGTGGGGAAGTTGGGGATGTGTAGGAATGGGAAGGGACGTAGGGATGTACATCCCCGGAATCATCAAGGGTTTTAAATGGTGTAAAAACGGTGCCCTATCTAGCTAGATTGATGCTAGATGCCACCTAGCCGACTGCCTGATCTCAAGAACAAATTTCATACCATTTAAAAGTATGCCAGCTGCACTACAAAACGACATATCAACCGCAGGGATTCATGTGGTGTGCAGTAGAGAGGGGAACATTTTCGCATCTTCGAATCCCCACCCAGTAGTAACCGACTATTAAACAGTAAGTAACCAGTAAGCTTTCCTGGAAAAAATAAGCCTGTACTATTTAATCAGTAACACATCTAAGTTATTGTCCGTTCGCTTCGGTCTTTCATCGCAGCCAAGCGGAGTGCGATTACCTAGTTAAGAAGTTATCGTGTCCGAAAAGACTGTGTGCACTTCCGTAACATGAGGGCAAAGATGAGCTCGAGCCGAGTATAGAAGACTTTCTCTCCGCTCCAGTCGATCAAAGGCCAACCGTTCAATACGTTGTTTGTTGTAATAAACTACCACATCTAGGATGCGGAACTAAAATAATGACAATCTGATGCAGAAACAGAAGATCAGTTCTTACAAATTTCAAGGAAAATAAAATTTGTTGCAGTCTTCGACGGAAACTAAAAGAATTTCCGGTGAAATGTCAAGCACTGCCAATTTTTCGAAGACGGCCACGTAAGTGCCACAATGCGGCAACATAGTCTTGAATCGTCTTGCTGCTGAAACACACAATCAGCGGATCCATCATGGCCTGCAGCGGATTCAGTGCAAGCTGTACCTTATTCAGCATCTCCATTCTATTCGCCGGAATAAAAATTGCCAGTGCATAATAAACTGAACTAGGTGTCCAACAGATGGCTGTGCTGATCGCCATAAAGGTCAAGAGAAAGAAAGGCCGTGAACGGCTTCTGTCCTTAACCACATTTCGTGACCTTTCAACTTTCCGGAGTGTACTGGCCGTTCCCTCTGAAGTGAACGATTGACTAGCAGCTGTAGTTCTTGACTTCCAACGGAACCATTTGACAAGCAGAAACGGGTAGGACAAAGGGATTAGGAACTTTGGGGCGTACACCCAAGCCATTGTGAACATTTCCCAAGCAAACAGCGCTTTGCTGTTGACCCAACAGCCGTTGCTCAACGGTATGCGATAATATACTGCATCGAGAATTACTCCGGGAAGCTGCAGAATGTGAATGTACAATATCATGGAAAGACAAAGCACAGATGCGAATGTGTATGTATGTCGCGCTCGGTAAGACATTGGAAAAAACAGTGCCCACACCCGGTTGACGACAATCAAGACATGTGCATGTAACGCGATGGGAATTAGGATATAGCGGTTGTAAATCTGTAGTGTACACGCTTTATCTCCAATCCCCCAGTTTCGAAAGGACTGAGTGAGGAAACTCAGTGTGGAATATATACCAACATAGACGATGTTCGAGGATAATAGAACGATAACATAGATGTGGTATGGTGACCACAGATGTCGTTCTGCGATGAGGAAAAGAAGCGCTCCGCAGTTGAGCATAACCGTTGCAGCTGTCATTCCAATAAACGCCGTGTTTGAACCATGTTCAGCGGTAGTGTTATATGCAGATTGTCCAGACAAGTTGGAAATGAAGGAAATCGAAAGGTTTTGGGAAGTGTTCGCTGTCATTTTTACAGAGTTGCCGGTTTTCGGTTTGCGACTGGCTGTGTTCAAAAATTAGTTGCCGTTTTGAAATTATTTTGCAGACTTGCAAAGCCTGACGGAAATGGAAATTCTCGTTATATACTTGAAAAATAACAGACGACTGGATAACAAGAAAATCTGGAGCAGAGCAGAGTCAACAGGAAGAAGAGGCTATCCATGCCCATTTTGCCCTACTTCCGCGCGAGAAAGAGAAAATTGCTCAAATGTCGTATGCGCACTCAGTCAAGCTGAATAAAATTCACAGGAATCGAATGTTAACTGAAACCACAACCAGTTCGATGAGCTTGACAACATCCCTGCCTTTTTAGAGCAGTTTTAGCGTGAGTTGTTCGTTTCACGAAAGAAAAGTAGAATTAAGGATGAACACACGTTAAGAATTCCGCCACTCTGTTGCGAAACAGACAAACAGTACATAAAGCACTGGAGAACGCACAATCTATCAGGCCTAAGCCGTGGATCGCAGGTCGCCGCATGCGACGCAGTGTCGTAGTGAAACCGCACAAAGAACAACAAGGAGCGAGTTGCATTGACAGGGGCACAGAACAAATAATCATTTACGCCGTACATAGATGAATGATCTCTTCTAATTTCCGTTCCACTTTGAGCGCCGCTCCTTGCATACCAACGAGAAAATGAGCTGAATTAAAATGAAGCAACTAGTCTAAGAAGTGAAGATTAATCCAAGAAAAATAGTATGCACAAGAAGCGAGAGGGATTAATCCACGACGCAGCTTTCGATACCACTCGGAAATTGGAGTCCTATTTTCGCACTACGTCAACAAGGTTTCAGCTTTAGCAAAAGTCAGTCCCAGTCGGACAGACAGATCTCTTTTGCATGGCTCTTTTTCCGCTACCAAAGTATGTCACCGGTGGCTTATTGTTAACAGTTGGATTTCCGGCAGAAGAAGTGCAACCTCTTCACTTTGCAAACAAAATTCTGACCTGGTGCAAATTTTAAAGAGCAATACAGCAACCGTTACAGCCGACGAGCAAAAAATAGCAGCTTCTTGTGATCGGAATTGTTACTTCGTTCGTGCCAGTCAAATCGAACTGACCGCAGGTAAACGTTTGGTTCTTGGACACTAAAAGTTGATACTACCTGTATTCCTTTAATGTCTGTTATAATTAACTGGGGCCACTGCAGTGTTAGATACTGCCATGACATACAGATGCGCAAAGGATGTAATATAACTGAATTAACAGCAGTATGGTATATATCACTAAACAACACCAGAGAAAGAAACTAAACAGTTGATGTGACCTTTCGATCGTTCACAGTTGACGTCACTTTTCGATCACTTATTCGTCGTTTCCAGCTGCCGGCAATATATTTGTACAAACTGCTGCTACCGAGACAAAAAATTAGCGGGTCCACCAGGGCCTGAAAAGGACTAACTGCCGCTTGCACGGTGTTCAGTGTGGCCAGTCGATCTGTCGGGTAACCAAAGCGCACCATACAATAGTAAACGAAACTGGGCGTCCATGTTACGAGCGTAGTAAACGTCATAAGTGTCAACACAATGAACGGCCGAGTGCGATGTCGTTGTATTCTTATTGGTGCTGCCGTTGACTGGCTCACCACTTTCCCCGATTGACCGTTACTTTCCGCTGTAACAGTTGATCTAGCGGATCTGGAGATTCTCATGCGCACCCATTTCCACACAAGCAACGGATATGACAGAGGAATCAGAATCTTTGGCGAGTATATCCAGAATGTTGTGAACATTTCCCATGCGAACTGCTGCTTGATGTTCACCCAGCATCCCTTGTCCAAGGGAAGACGATAATATGCTGCATCCAAAATAAATCCCGGTAGCTGGCAGATATGAATGTACAGGATCATTGCCAGACAAATTATCCCGGCGAATTTGAACGTGTGCATGGTTTTGTAAGATATGGGAAAGGTCAACGCCCAGCCCCGATTGATACCGATGATAAGGTGGATGTGGCCCACAACGGCGTTGATAATATAACGGTTGTAGAGATGTGCAGAGCAGGCTTGGTGTCCGATCCGCCAGTTACCGAAGGACTGAGTTAAAAAGAGCATAGTGCCATGTAGAGTCAAGTGCATGATATTGCCGCATAAAAGGACAATGACATAGATGGTGAAGGGGGTCCTCAGGGTTTTCCGGATTATCAAGTCGAGAAGTGCGGCACAGTTAAGCACAAGGCTGACTGCAGTTGTGGAAACGGATATTGCTGATAAACCGCTTTCGGTTGTCGTATTTGTTGGTCGTTGCGCAAACGGCGCCAAAGTATTGTTAAAATCCCAATATCCGCTGGATGAATTCTGACTTGGGCTGTACATTCTCCGCTTTTACGGATTCAAACCGAAGATTCCAGCTAACGTTTTCCTCTGTGTCAGTAAAATGCGGCGACTGTAGCAGTCTTCTTTGGTAAACCGTTAAGAACGAAGTACAAAGCTTCACCTTCAGTTTGATTTAATAAACTTTCGTTTGATTTGCGTATTACCGAAGAGCACGAATGACGGTTGTAATTAATCCGAACCGCACACTCTGTAAAATACATCTCGGCGAACAGCGACTGACAAACAACAACTGTATACACAGAATCTTGAATGTGCGAGGGCGTTGTCATGCCTCTTTTCTTGTAAAATATGTCATTATGTGGAACATGCGTATTTGTGTAAAGGCCACATGTGGAACGGGGTACAGTGAACCACGCTCAAGCTGGCGGCGACGACGGCAGTAGCAGCCTATTTCAGGACCTTTTAATTTAAGATCTAGTCAATGTGCCTGTTATCTACGGCTACAGGATAACTGTTTTCTTTGGTCTTTCTTGGTGAAACCGGAAGATAATGTCGCTGCCATTTGTAAATGCCAAAACCCTTTGAAAAGATGTCCATTATGTCGGACACTCACGGGAGCGGCAGCCCGGTACTGCGTTCGCATCCCAGGAGACGGTGACATTTGCGTCATCGATATCATGATATTGGAGAAGTACCACTATAACCGTTTATAGTACAGTGTACACCTTCTTTTCGAAACGGTTCGCGTTGTCGATAGGTAATGTCTACTAATGATTTTCATTCTACGATGAAAAACGATAGTCTGATCACTCTGATGTTCGACTGTAATCTTGCAGGATGCAGAGCGATTACTCATGCATTTACTGGCGCGAAGTAGTAGGTGCACGCACGTATCAGGAAACCATGGCATTGCCCCTTCCTTCAACACTGAAACCTCAGTATTGTGGAACGAACAACTCGGCATTCATCCAAGTCGATGGAAAGTTCAATAAATGTTTTATGGTTTTAGTTCTTTTTCTGTTCTTTTTGTTGTCTTCTTCTGGTTTTTCCTGGTTTTTGCGGGTTTTCTGGTGTTGTTTTCGAACAGTAGTGTCCCAGCCGTACAATCTTAGCGCCCGCAGTGTCATAACACTTTGCCATTAAAGTATAATTCAATAACAGCATGGACAAGAGCAGATGGATAGGCATGCGGATGATCCGATCTCGCCCATTCTTTACAATTTCTCGAACAACGTTCAGCCATATCGTTAAGAAATACAACACTTGATTTGACCTGACGATGTTTACGTAATGTAACACCGCTGTGTATGCCAGCGTACCCTTTTCTCGGAATTCTGGTCGATAGGAAACTCCCACTGGATGTTCAACAGCGGAGAAATATTAAACACTTCTGGCTCATTTTATGAGGCCTTTAATGAAACATTACGTAGATGCACGTTCAGGATGATTCACATATGCTCTGACCAGTTTTTATTTTAGAATTTATTTCAGCAACTTCAAAATAAATTTCATTGGTTTACAAATACGCACCTTTTTTTCTCGAGGAACGTATTTTTGAACTGAAAATTGGTTGGAATTGGAAAGGAGCATCGTGTGCGTAAGCATTCCAGTTTCCAGAAAGTTTTGATAAATGCTGAATTACTGAGAAAGAATTGTGTTCCAGCTGTACGTACATTTACAGTATCGCATCAGCGCCCACTCCAGAACAAATGTGACGTTCGAGCTGAAAACCGGTATCTAAAGTGCATGTAACTGTTAAAGGCAGAGTGTGAAAAAAAGGCAAAGCTAACGCGGAAGTGAGAGCTCATATGTACGAGAAAGTAAACATGTCAAAGGCAAACTTCTCTAGGCGGCTACAAAAAGTTCTAAAGGCATGTTTTACCCAATACAATGGCGAAGCCAAGTGCTGCCGGTTATTACTTGTAACGCTTTTAATCCGACAATTTCTGTAAACGCATGTTTTGTAGGTATCGGAACAATCAATGCACGAAGGAATTCGTTAACAGCTGTGCTGTGTCTAGTACTACAAGTCTACAGGTGAAGCAGAATCGTATGTGCTGCTCTAAAGGACGGCGTACGACGCAGACTTCCAACGCATAAAAAACATATCAGGTGTAACGGGTGAAATACGTGGCGCCTCGAGCTGTTTTATCACATCAAACGATGCAGGTTTCTTAACTGCAGTCGTATTAAGCGCAGCCATTTTAAAGCATGACGCATCCCGTAAATACATGGAAGCAGTCTGACAGGCAGCCTGTTTATTGACCCGCACGCATAACTTTTAAGTCCAGGCCTTAATGGTTTCGGGTTCCCTTTGATCAGCTATTGGGTAACTGGTATTTATACTATAAGCAGAATTTTAAATCATGTGCAGCGCTACAGCAGGTCTGTCGTGTGCATGGCTGCGCAACCTGCAGTTTGTCGACAGCAACCAAGTACACCTATATTTAGCTGAAAACTAACGCAGTGCTGCAAGACGCAGGTCACAGAACAGTACATAATATCGATGGTCATATAACAGATACTAATGACGTTCCACTCGGCAGAAATGGGATGGTGAGCCAGCCAACAATTTAATGTACAAGCAGCATTAGTAGGTCTTTTCAAAATTCAATAAAGCTAGACTTTAAGTTTTCTTCGAAGGACACGCGACTTCCTGCACTCAGCGTACCTCCCGATGGATTGTCATACACTGCCGATTTTTCGACGACGCACACGTAATTTCCATACTGCGACGACATAGTCTTGAACCGTCTTGCTACTGAAACACACAATCAGCGGGTCCATCATGGCTCGAACTGGATTCAGCGCCAGCTGTACCTTTTTCAGCATTCCCAGTTTAGGTTGTAAATCTGTAGTGTGCAGGCTTTGTCTCCAGTCCCCCGGTTTCGAAAGATCTGAGTGAGGGAACTCAGTGTGCAATATACTCCAACGTAGACGATGCTGGAGGATAAGGGAACGATAACATAGATGTGGTATGGTAAGGAAAACAGCAGCTTGTTGTGATCAGGAAGCTAGTTCTTTGGTGCCAGTCAGGTCATTTATTACGCACGCATAATAAGTTTGGTTCTGGTCACTAAATGCTATCTACATAATTGTTCCCTTAAAGCCCGCTAACTGGTGTAAGTGTAGCCTTATGCATATGATACATAATTTTATTAAGTGTAAATGCAAAAAAGGTTTAATCTAGCGCGATCAACAGCAGTAAGGTATATATCAGTAACGAACGCCAGAGAAACAAAACTAAACAGTGGATGTGACCTTTCGATGATTTACTCGTTCTTTCCAGCTGCCGGTAATATATTTGTACAAACTGCTGCTACCGAGACAAAAGATTAGCGGATCGACCAGGGCTTGAAAGGGACTGACTGCCGCTTGCACGGTGTTCAGCGTGGCTAGTCGGTCTGCCGGGTAACCGAATCGCACCATACAGTAATAAACAAAACTAGGCGTCCATGTTACGAGTGTAGTAAACGTCATGAGTGTCAACACAATGAACGGACGAGTGCGATGTCGTTGTGTTCTTATTGCTGCTGCCGTTGGCTGGCTCTCCACTTTTTCCGACTGACCAACGTTACTCTCCGCTACAACGATTAATATAGTGGTCCTGGCGATTCTCATGCGTACCCATTTCCACACAAGAAACGGATATGACAGAGGAATGAGCAACTTGGGCGAGTATATCCAGAATGTTGTGAACATCTCCCATGCGAACTGCTTATTGCTGTTGACCCAGCATCCTTTGTTCAAGAAAGACGGTAATATGCTGCATCTAAAATAAATCCGGGTAGCTGGCAGATGTGAATGTATAGGATCATTGCCATACAGATTATCCCAGGGAATTTGAATGTGTGCAAGGTTTTGTAAGATATCGGAAAAGTCAACGCCCAGCCGCGATTGATACCGATCATAAGGTGGATGTGGAGCACAATAGGATTGATGATATAACGATTATAGATGTGTACCGAACAGGCTTGGTTTCCGATCCGCCAGTTACTGAATGATTGTGTAAGAAAGGTCAGAGTTCCATGTATACCCAGGTACGTTATATTGCTGCACAAAAGGACAATTATGTAGATGATGAAGGGTGTCCTAACGGTTTTCTGTAATACTAAGTCGACAAGGGCGCCGCAATTAAGCACCAGGCTTATTGCAGTTATGGAAACGGAAATTGCGGATAAGCTGTTATCATTCGTCGTATTTAATGGTCGTTGCACAAACGACGCGAAAGTATTATTAAAATCCCTGTATCCGGCGGATGAATTTTGATTGGCGCTGTACATAATCATATTCACGGGTACAAATTCAGTTGGTCTTTATAGAGCTTGCTGTCCGCGGTGCAGCATGAGGTATCGACCGTAGCCTGTTTTCTAAGATAAACCGTCAAGAACGAGCTGCCGAAGCAGTAGCTCCTGTGTAGTTTGATTTAAGGTGTTCTCTCCGATGTGCATGTTTCAGAAGCACACCGATGACTTTGACAAACCAAGAGAACCGCAGACTGTGTAGAATACATCTCGGGGAAAAGCAGTGGGCAACTCGCAACTGTACGTGCAGATCACAGAATGTGCGAGGGCGACTTCATGCCCGTTTTCTTGTAGAAACATGTCATAATGTGTTAGACGTGTATTTATTTATGTAAAGACGGTTATGGGACGAAGTACAATGATCCACGCTCATGCTGGCGGCGACGGCAGCAGCAGCGTATTTCAAGAACCTTTTAATGTGAAAGCCAATATCTCTGCTATTTGGGGTTGCAGGACAACTGTTTCCTTTAGTATTTCTTGGTGTAGCCGGAGGATAATGGCGAGCTTCCTTTTTCCATAATATTATATCGAAACCAATTGAAAAGGTAACCATTATGTTTGGAAATCACGGGAAGGACAGTGAAGTACTTCTTCCGCACCCCCTCGGCCTCCCGTGAGACAGTGAGAGTGAGTAATCGATATCATGACATTTGAGATTATCGCGGCTACCATCCATACAAAATTCTGCCACGGTGTTCATAACTGTGGTTGTCGAGCGATTCGCATTGTTACGTAATAGGCCCGGGGCACGGGCAAAGTGTAATCTGATTCGACCTCGCCCGTTCTGTACAATGTTTTGAATCCCATCTACTTTCTTAGCCACATAGAAATGTAGTACAATAATATTATTAGAAGATGCTTACGTAACATAACTCCGATGCGCCTTATACCAGCGTACTTCTTTCTCCGAATGCCTTATCAATGGGCAACGTCCGTGGACTGGGCAGCGAGGAACAGATTAAGCACTTTCTTGCTGAAATATTTTAGCGTTTAATGCAGCCCTTCTCAAACAGTACATAAACGCACGTATACACTACTATACAGTCACAGTGCAACGTCCGACTCGGGCCCACAGCGGCGGGCCAACCATAACGGTATTTTGTCCCGAATGTGCTTGATTGTCTTCGTAGTGTTTCGAGTTTCCAGTTTCGTTTCCAATTTCTTGGGAAAATAAGTCATCAACTCATCATGCGCAAGATTCTGTGGGAGAGGTTTTGTTGGAAGAAGTACAGTGATCGACGCTGTGAGACAGCGGCAAGGGCAGCAACAGCCTACCATAGCAACCATGTTTATCAGCATAGCTGATTCTGTACCAGAACAGAATGGTCACTTGAAAGTTCTACAATATGCTCACATACTGTATACGACAATAATAGCATTGGCATGTTTACAAGGGCAGGTGGATAGGCATCTTGAATAATGCAGATGATCCGACTTTGTCCGCGTTTTACAATTTTTCAAACAAAGAATTTTCAGGCATACCATAAGAAATACAACACCTGAAGATGTTGGCGTAATATAACGCCGTTGCGTACCCTGGCGTACCATTTTCTCGGAATTCTGGCCAATGGAAAACTCCCTGTAGATGTGAAACAGCGGAGAAAGATTAAACACTTCTTGCTCATTGATCAGGCCTCGAAGGCAACCCTTCTTAAACATCGTGTAACTGACTGTTCAGGATGATTCACACATGCTCTGGCCAGTTTTCATTACAGAATTTATTTCAGGAGTTTAAAATCAGTTTCAAAAGTTGTAATGCACCTTTTCTACTTCAGAACGTATTTTTGAACAACATTGGCCGGAAAGGAGCATCGTGTGTATAATCATTCCAGTTTCCAGAGACTTTTGATAAACGCTGAATTATCGAACAAAAACCGTGCACGTGTTTCATCTGCACATGTATGTATGTCCGAATAGCATCACATGAGCGACCGCTTCGGAACAAATGTGAATTTTGAGCTGGAAACCAGTATTTAAAGTTCATGTAAACTATCAACGGCAAAGTGCGGAGCAAAAGAAACTGCAAAATTGGAAGTCAGAGCTTATGCGGGAAACAACAAATATCAAAGGCAAACTTCCCTAGGCGGCTAAAAACGGTCTAAAAGACGTGTTTTTAGCCGATAAAATGGCGGAGCCAAGCGCTGCTGGTTATTACTTGTGATGCTCTTAATCCAAAAATTTCAGTAAACGTATTTTTTGCGTATGTGTCGGAACAATCAATGCACGCAGGAATTCCTCAACAGATGCGCTGTGTCTAGTGCTACATGTGAAGCAGAACGGTATGTTTTGATTAAAAGGATGATGTTCAAAGGAGATTTCAAAAGCATAAAAGGTACATCAGGTGTAACGCGTGAAATACGTGACGTCTCAAGCTGTATGGTCCCATCATACGATGCACGGGTTTTTGAACTGAAATCGTATTAAGTGCAGCCAATAACCATTATAAACCACGACCTATCCCGGCAATATGTATATGGAAGCAGTCTAACAGACAGTCTGTTTGTTGACCCCTACTGCCCCGTTCACATAACTTTTAATTCCAGTCTTATTAGTTTCAGCTTCCCTCTGCTAAGTCTGCTTAATCAGCTGACGAGGAACTGCCATTTAAAATGCAGACAACATTTGCAGCATACTGTATACTGCGCTCACAACATTTCCTCCGCATACATGGGTTGCGCAAACCTAACTTGCAATATGTCGACAGCTAAAAGTTATCCCTATGTTTAGCTGACAGCTAACGCAATTTTGTAAGAAACAGGTCACAGAACAATCCATAATATTGAAGGTCATAATTTACAACCTATACTGATGGCTTTCCAGTCGTCTGAAATGGAATGTTGACCTGCTGACCATCTGATGTAGAACAGCAAAAGTTAGTTTTCCAGACTTCAAGGAAAGCAGCTAATAGGTTTTCTTCAATGGAACGAGATGTTTTGCATTCAGCGTACATTCCACTGGAATATCACACACTGCCGATTTTTTGACGGCGCACACGTATTTTCCATACTGTGACGGCATAGTCTTGAACCGTCTTGCTGCTGAAACACACAATCAGCGGATCCATCATGGCTTGAACTGGATTCAGCGCCAGCTGTATGGTGTTCAGCATTTCCAGTTTATTCGCCGGAACGAAAATCGCCAGTGTGTAATAAGCTGCGCTAGGTGCCCAGCAAATGGCTGTGCTGATCGCCATAAAGGTCAACAGAAAGAACGGCCGAGAACGGCTTTTATCGACTTTTCTGGATTTACGGGTCGTTCCATCCGAAGTCAACGATTGAACGGTCGCTGTTGCTCTCGAAGCCCACCGGAGCCACTTAACAAGCAGAAACGGGTAAGAAAAAGGTATTAAGAACTTTGGGGCGTATACCCAAACCAGGGAGAACATTTCCCAAGCAAACAGCGCTTTGCTATTCACCCAGCAACCGTTTTTCAGTGGGAGACGATAATACAGCGTATCGAGAATTATCCCGGGTATCTGCATAATGTGAATGTATAATATCATGGAGAGACAAAGTAAACCAGCTAAAGTGTACGTATGTCGCGCGCGGTACGACATCGGGAAAAACAGTGCCCAGACGCGGTTGACGACAATCAAGAGATGGGCATGTAGCGCAATGGGAATTATGATATAGCGATTGTAAATGTGTACTGTACAGGCTTTGTCTCCAATCCCCCAGTTTCGAAAGGACTGAGTGAGGCCACTCAGTGTGGAATATATCCCCACGTAGACGATGTTGGAGGATAACAGCAAAATGACATAGATGTGGTATGGTGACCAAAGATTTCGTTCCGCAAGGAGAAAAAGCAGCGCACCGCAATTGAGAGCAACTGTGACAGTTGTCATTCCGATAAAAGCGGGATTCGAACCAAGTTCTACGGTAGTATTATACGCAAATTGTGCAGACGCATTGGAAATGTTAACGAAAGCCGGAAAGTTAAGGGAACTGTTTGCGGCCATTTTTTCGCAGCTTTCCCTATTATCGGCTGGCGACTAACCAGCTATACACGATGTTTACTATTTTTATAAAAAATAGTTTAAAGATCTGCTTCGTTTTGTATACAGGAACGTTTTGCGAACTGAAAATTCCCACTATATTCAAGATGAATAATAACCAGGTGACGGTAGGACTGATGAATAATAAGAGCGGTTCTTTATGTAGGGAGATGGTCAGGCAATCTAGCTTGCATAACGGAGTAATCAGGAGAAAATGTCATCTTATGCTCCACATCCGCCTGTGAGAGAATACATTAAACTCGGATATCTTATGCGAATTACCCAGCCAATTAAGCTGGATCAAACTCATTCTCCGATACGGACTTGTACGCGGACTGTCGAAATTGATTGAATATTTCAGTGAAAGTTTAGTTTAGTACTAACATCTGCACTTTCGCAGCAGCTCTGCCGTCCCAGATCGAGTGCATGGGATCGTTGTGTGTAATCGGTGCTGGAATGAACAATGAACAAAAAGTTCAGGATCTTGCCAATACTTGCCGATACGGTGAAAACGATTAATATCATGTCAGACATGCGAAACTTCATATCAACAGACGATAACCGCTATAATATTTAACCTAATATTCATCAGGAAACAGCAACACTCCTATCGAAGTATATGCTGAGACGCCCACAACACATTTCTTATGCATGAACGACTAAAGATTCTTGTCCCCGTTAGCATTTCAGTTTGCAGTACCTCCCATCAGAAACACATAATGAAATGAATTTGACAAGTTTTTGATACCATATAAATTTAATTACAATCCGGAAATGAAGGAAAGGACAAGATTAATCTACATATAGCAACCACGGAAGCAGAGAGATAACTGTGTGTCGATTAAAATCGATCGACCTTGGTGTCACGTGCTCCGGTTTATGCAATCAGCTTTTGCACAGTGTCCGGATATTGTTTGTATAAACCTCAGGGATTTGTCACCTGTATGTTGCTGAATAAAACGCTATGTTTTTACGGCTTAACATCGACCGGTGTTACTGGAGTTACTGGATATGTTCGCCCGCTGATGCCGATCTTGTTCTGAATAAGCAAAATTGTGCAAAAGAGCTTTGAGGCAGATTGTTCGTTTAAATGTAAAATGGCGATGGGTAATCAGAGACTGTTTTGCATATCGCACTTCGGTGAACTAACTGAAATAATGAGCCACAAGCGCCAATCCTAGGCTAGCGCTTGTTACTGCGCGCTTCGTAAACCGAAAAGCAAGAGAGCGTCACGACACGCAAGCATGCTTTGCGCATGCGCCTGATTTCCTGAGCGGCATAAACTGCAGCGCACATACTGTGTTACTGCGTAACAATCAGTTATGAAGTGAATTTTGAACGGAAATGGCAGTTTTATTTGCGAGACTTTAAAGAAGATGAGCACACGACAACCGTAAATAACCTTGAAATCTATGGTTAAGCCGGGCACATCGACAACAACAGCGCTTTTTTTAATTCGCATTAAGAAGACCACATTAGAAGTTGAGAAACTCGTGTACTCTCGAAAGGGATTGGTTTTCATGCGGACCTGGAGCACCTAAGAAGATAAGTAATGATCCTTGAGTAAGCATTGACACATGTTTAAACACTGCCCAGCATGATGTGCGAATTGTATCTTTATACATTTTAACATATTTTAGCCCCGGATACGTTTTTCGTGGAAAAAGTGGCATCCTGGAATTCAAATCTTGCACTTTCCAATACGGGTACAGAAACAGTGATCTGCCTACGAATCACATTTTTGGTTCCTGGAGGACACAACACCAAGGGAGATATTATTGCCGGCTAGACGTGGGGTTACTTTCCGAACCCTCCCTTTTCGCATCCAGATACGGGCAACATAGCTATACAAACTGCTGGTACCGAGACAAAATATTAGCGGATCAAGGAGGGCCTGGAACTGGCCCACAGCGCCTTGCATTTTGTTCAAGGCATCCAGTCGGCCAACTGGGTAGTTAAAGCTCACCAAACAATAATAGATAAAGCTGAACGTCCAGGTGATAAAAGTGGTAACCGTCATAAAGGTTAACATAACAAACGGACGATTGTGGCTGCGCTTTCTTCGGAGTGGTGGAGTCGTAGTTTGGCTGTCGATTTTCACTGACTGACCTGCCGTGCTTTCCGCTGCAATGGTTGTTCCAGATGATCTATGAGTTGTGATTCTCTTTCGTACCCACTTCCACACGAGAAACGGATACGACAACGGAGTGAGCAGCTTTGGCAGGTACATCCAGAATGTTGTGAACATATCCCAGGCAAACAACTGCTTCATGTTGATCCAGCAGCCCTTCTCCACGGGAACGCGATAGTAAACTGCATCCAGAATCAGTCCCGGTAGCTGGCAAATGTGAATGTAGAGAACCACTACCAGGCATGCCAACCATGCAAACTTGAAGGCGTGTACAGTTCTGTAAGAGATGGGAAAGTTTAGCGCCCATCCACGGTTGATAGCGACTACAAGATGCATATGGAGTATGATGGGAACAATGATGTTGCGGTTGTACAAGTGCACTGTACAAGCTTGTTTCCCAATCCGCCAGGTCGTGAAAGACTGCGTCAGAAAAGTCAGGGTGCCGTAAATCATGAGATATACGATGTTGCTGCATAGTAGAAGGATTATGTATACGATGAAGGGTGTTTTTGGTTTTTTCTGGATTAACAAGTCGATGAGTGCACCGCAGTTCAGAATCAAGCTGATGGTGGTTACAGCAACGGACGCCGAAGATACGCCGCTTGCGTTTGTCGTATTGGCTGGACGATCGCGGTTCACTGCTAACACAACTGTACTGTTAAAAGAGAGAAATTCTGAAGATGAATTCGGATACATTCCCATATGTGTCGAATAGCCTGCTAGCTACAGAAATCAAAAGGCAAGGCACCAAAAACGCACTAACTTACAGGAGGGCGAGATTCACCACGGAGACAGCTAGATCTGTAAACTGTGCTACTGGAGCAGATATGTCCCATATAATGTATTGACCAACTGCACGCTACAAAGGTTGCCGCTTTGCAGTGTATGGATGCGAACATATTGTACGCTACAATTGAGGCTAATTCACGTGTAGGTTCCGTATGCAAAGCCTTCGCCTTCATACGTCCTTCAAAGAATTTAGTGGGGAAAATAAATTTTTTCGCATAAGAGGAACGATAAGCGAATGAACCTTGTGGGCGAGACATAAAGACTGTTGACTTCATTATGGGTAGCAGTAACCGCCTGTTTGACTAATAACAGTTTGATATTAATGCCGAATAACAAACCACTGCGCAGTGGTTTTACCACGGGATTATTGGACCCTTTATTGCGTGTTATATCATTAACAGTGCTTTGACACTGACGGCATGGGACCGCATTCAGTGCATGCAGGCTACCAGGAACATGGGGATTACAGTGTACTTTAGGCTGTTATCAACATGTTTAGTGAGCAAAGGTTACGTGATTTACAAAGGAGTCTTATGCTGCTATAGTTTACTTGTGGTACTGTATTTGGAAATATTTTGAAGGAATTTTCGGATATGCTCAGCGGGATGCCGTGATCCACGTGAAACCGTATAATATAGCGAAGCGTGCGCGGGTATCATGATCATATTTAGCCCGGTTAATCTGCTTTCTGCTCAAATCTTAAATCTGTACTTAGTACGGCTTCTCATGCTGCTGTTATACCTGACAGTTAAGCACAATGTAACAAAAAAGCTATTTATATTTAAATCAAAATCTCAAATTTGGTTAGTCCAGCAAAAGATGTTACGTAATGATTACACAATGATTCTGCGGCAAATTCACAGAATCAGTCTGATGAAGTTGCCCAATGCTCTTATTTTTCGCAGAGAGAACTGTGGGTAGGTCATGTAGACGTTTTCTATTACGGTTTTAACGACGAACCGCTTTCAAAAAGCATTAATTATCTATTCCAGAAAACACTTGTGCATTTATTGCAAACCCAATGTTTTTATTTATCGAAGAAAGCATTTGAAAGCAGAACCCGGAGGACCGGCGTCTACATTAATATGTTATATGTACATACTGATGCACAACACGTTCCATACAGTTACAGCCAAGATTCACAGCACAAAGTGCAATGTGGAACTGCCCAAACCATTAAGGAACACAGTTACACAGTGGATGTGACCTTTCGATCATTGACAGTTGATGTACCCTTCCGAACAGTTACTCGTCGTTTCCAGATCCGGGCAACGTAACCGTACAATCTACTGTTCCCAAGGCAAAAAATCAACGGATCCACCAGGGCTTGAAAAGGACTGACAGTTCCTTGCATTGTATTCAGGGTGACCAATCGGTTAGCCGGGTATCCAAAGCTCACCATGCAGTAGTAAATAAAACCAGGTGTCCATGTTACGAGAGTGGTAATCGTCATAAACGTCAACACCATGAACGGACGCGAGCGATTTCGTTGTTTTCTTACGGGTGCTGCTGTTGGCTGGCTGTCAACTTTCCCTGATTGACCGAAATTGCTCTCCGCTGCAACAGCTGTTCTTGCGGACTTTGCGATTCTCATCCGAACCCATTTCCACACAAGGAACGGATACGACAGAGGAATGAGAAGCTTTGGCGAGTATATCCAGAATGTAGTGAACATTTCCCATGCGAACTGCTGATTGGTGTTAACCCAGCATCCCTTGTTCAGGGGAAGGCGATAATATGCAGCGTCCAAAATAAATCCCGGTAGCTGGCAGATGTGAATGTACAGGATCATTGCCAGACACATTATCCCGGCGAATTTAAACGTGTGCAAGGTTTTGTAAGATATCGGAAAGGTCAACGCCCAGCCGCGATTAATCCCGATCATGAGATGGATGTGGAGCACAATGGGGTTGATGATATAACGGTTGTAGATGTGTACGGAACAGGCTTGGTTTCCGATCCGCCAATTACTGAATGATTGGGTAAGAAAGGTTAACGTTCCATGGATACCCAGGTACATTATGTTGCTGCATAATAGGACAATGATATAGATGATGAAGGGTGTCCTTATGGTTTTCTGGAATACTAAGTCGACCAGTGCGCCGCAGTTAAGCACCAGGCTGATTGCAGTTATGGAAACGGATAGTGCGGATAGGTTACTTCCGCTTGTCGTATTCGTTGGTTGCTGTGCAGACAACGCTGAAGTATTCCTTAAATCCCAGTATTCCGGGGAAGAGTTTTGACTGACGCTGTACATAATCATACGTTTTAAAGTACGGCTGTAGAAGTTCGTGTCTACGTAGTCAGTAAAAATCAACAATTGTTGCTTTTTCTCACATCAAACGCTATAAGAACGAATCACTGAAACGGTTGTTTCCTTCCGGTTTGCGTATAAAAAACGCACCTTTAGTCAACACAGCTGCACATTTTATGGAGCATATCTCAATGAAGAAAAGGTGGATAAACTTTTAATTATATATACGGATCTTAGAATGTGCGAGGGCGTTGTCATGCCCATTTTCCTACAAAAAGGGTTCATCACGCGTAATGCGAGATTGTGTGTGAAGGCGTCTTGTGGGAAAAAGTGGAATGAACGACGCTCTAGCTGGCGGCGATAACTCCAGGCTATTTTAGGAACCTTTCTACCTAAATACATGAACCATCAAATTGCACATTGTCTCGCTTGTCTGCGGTTGCAGGGTAACGGGTGCCTTGGCTTTTTCTCGCTATAACCGGAAAGTACTGACGTTTCCGCTTGTAAATACTGACACCATTGGACAATGTACCCATTATTCTGGGCAATC
>JAQGAU010001470.1:0-19197 GCA_034698045.1 Paramacrobiotus richtersi | reverse complement strand
AACCCGGCTAACTTGCTGCGATCTCTAACATCCGGCTGCAGCGACCTCTTCGTCCGGCCCTTCAGTTCCCTCCACGCCGGTCCAGTCTCTTTCTTACAAGGCATCGCCGAAGGCGCCTCCGCATTCCTAACCTCCATTTCCGCCGGCACCATCTCCTCCGTGACCAATCTCGCCGAGAGCGTCTCCCGCAACCTGGACCAGATCTCGTTAGACCAAGACCACATTCTGCGCCAGATGGAGGTCAAGTACCGCCAGCGTCCGGAGGGGCTGGCCAGCGGACTGCAGCAGGGACTGACGGGGTTCGGTATGGGGTTGTTGGGCGCGGTGGCCGGGTTAGTCGACCAGCCGATGCAGGCCATGATGCGTCCCAAGATGACCTCGGCCCAGTTTGTGACGGCGTTAATGCTGGGCGTGACCAAGGGGGTCATGGGCGCCGTGTCCAAGCCGATTGCCGGGGCGGCGGGGTTCGTGTCCAAGACGGGGCAGGGGATTTTGCGCGGACAGGGACTGTTGAATTTTCCACCCCGGCGATGGGTGACGCCGCCCAAGTATGCTACGGGGTTTGTGGAATCCACGTTGAAGTATATTTGGTGAGTGTTTGCCTGCTACCAGGGAATGCAGTGCCACTTATACTGGCTTCGGATTAATAATTTATTATGAACAAGTAGTCATTAATCAGCCAAACGGTGAGTATTGGATTAATTTTTAGAAAATTAATTACTTGTGCCAGTTTTTTTTAATGAACACACTCCGAAAATTATCAGTAATAGAGAAATATTGCTCAGCTAGAGGTCAAGCTTTAATACATGGGAAAATCTTACAAGTCAGCGGAAGCGCGATCAGTAGTTAATCTCAGGTGGTGGTTTGAAATGTTGCTTTTGTTAATACTATGGAAGTCCTATTCCAGAACCATAGCGCAGCATGTCAGTTTTACGTGTGTTTACGTGTAAAACCATTGGCATTATTCATAAGTCAAAGTACGGTGTTTCAATTGCAGTGAAATTTCTGTCCTCCACAAGAAAATGGCTCTGCTTTTGTCGAATTATTTGTGTATATCATCAAATTCGCATTAAACACAGCAATCCGTTTTGCGCCTCCGCCGTATCACAGAATCGTCGTAGTATAGTGGCTGAATGGTACTTGCCGTAGGTTCACGGTATCTATCAGACAGTATATGCTGGTTAATTGTTTGTTAAAACTGAAATCCTGCTACGTTAAATTGTTTTTTTATGGGCACTGTTGTTCTCGTTTTTCAACATAGTTATTTGATACCAGCAGCTTAACATTATTCGAAATCTGATGAGTAATGATGTTTTGATGTGATTGTTTAAACTTGCATGTTGTTGATGCTCTGTTGGTTGTTAGGAAGGTGGCTCCGCTCCTCCCCAACACCGTCCACACTCTCTGTGTGGTCGAAGCCCTCCCGGTAACCAAGACCTGGGACAAGGATCCCGATGAGCCCATGTGTTTATTCCTAACCGACAGCGCCTTATTCGTCATCAGCTCGGCGGACGATGAGTTCCGGCAGGCGTACGCACTATCCAAACTGCACATTCGCATTGGACAGCCGACGGATGCGCTGTCCCGCAGCAATCGGGATCTGATGCAGGTGACCTTGTTGATTGAAGCCAGTGAGACGGGAGAGGGGGAGGGGAATGAGCGAACGGGGATGGTTAATGGGGATGTCGAGCATTTTGTCAAGGAGAGTTATTTATTGGAGTGGAAGGATGCGAAACTGTTTGAGGAACTGTTCCTGGTGGCTAAGAGTGGATTGTGACCTGGCGGTGATTTTTTGTTGGACGAGATTTTGAAGTGTGGTAATTTATTTGATGGGCAGTTGGCTGCAGTTCTGATGTTGTTGTGATATGATGTGGATTAAAAGTCATGGATTTTTTTCTATAAGTGTACGAGATGGTGCTACGTAGTCGCGACTGTCTAGTCTAGTATGTACGCGTGAACACCGTTGCAAGCGACTTCTGCTATGTGACGACACAAATTGACCACGCCTGGCAAAAAGCGTAGCATGTAGCAAGATGGCACGATAAACTGGGCCTCAGTGAGCCTACACTATCTGCATATACGGCCAGTCACCATATACGGCAGCGGACGTACCGTTCCGCGCTAGGCTTCCGGAGATATTTTTACCTTCTGATTCAGGGCCACCTGATCAGAAACTATAAAACGAAGGCGAAGTGCATATGCTCTTCGCCATTATTTCCAGTTACCGGCCTTTTTGTTGGAGTTGATCAGCCCATTTTATGATCAGATTAACTTTTTGTGTTTAAATCAGCTGAACTAGGTATACCGTATAAACATGAACCTTTCATTACTGTTTTGTTTGGTTACTGTTATGACCTTGTCGAAAGGTATGAGCCAAGGTATGGAACTTATTTATTAGTGAATGATCATATTATATTTGATTATAGTCATATTTTGTGAATATTTAAAATTTCCCGCATTCCATCTAGGACACAACCTCTCGCGGCCAGTTCGTGACTCAGAACAGGTAAGTATTCTTATGTATATGTACACTGTTATACAGAAGAGGCTCACGTTCAAGGCAGTCATTGATTCAAACATTGTTAGGACTATTTGGCGGACGGGGCAACATATGTGATTCTGGCAACGTGCGGCATAGTTGATCAGCATGTGAACCGCAATGGAACAGGCGTGCCTATACTGTGCTGGCACATGTTTAACAGACGCTTTGAAGACAACCTGTGGCAGCGTTTTCAAATCAGGAATTGGGGAGCGAACACCATATCGCTGATCCCGCCGCGAGATGAACAATTAGTTGCCGTCGGAGTATCAGGAAATGCGGTTGTTACTGTTACCTACACTGGTGCTTCGGACCAGCAATGGATCTTGATTCAGAAATGTTGCGATACTTTTTACTTGCAGTTGAAAAGCGGCTCACACAGTAAAATGTTTTTACACAGCCCTGGACTGCATAATCCTGGACCGCACAGCCCTGGACCGGATAAGCGTGAGCTCATTATCGTCCCTGGAAACGAATATAAGCTGACGCATAGAGAGGAGTTTCGATTTATCCGAGTTGCCTGAGTAAATTCATTTTATGTAATATTTTACTTATTTTTTTTAATTTTTTGTGTAATTTTTTTCGTCAGTCAAAGTGTTAAGAAAACATGGTCCCGTCAAAATATAGGCTTCATTAAAGTAACATAAAAGTCGGAAGAGAAAATCACGGGAAAGTTGGTTTACTAGAATGAAATTCACTTAATTCAGCATTCACAGACTAGATTATTAAGACTTAGGCTAGACAAAATAACTACAATAATTTTAATCATGTAGACAAATGGAAATTAAACCGTACAATAAACACAGAAAACGTGTATCAAAATTAAAATATTGCAGACGAAACCTAAAACCGCATCATTTAAAAACCCGAAACAAACCAAATGTAAAAGTATATCCACAAAGCACGAAGACAGTCGTATAAAAAATATATAAAAAAATTAATAAAACAATTAAAAGAAAATATGTAAAAAAATATAATCGTAATACTTATACAAAAAGTAAATAAAATAAATTAAAAAACATATGCAAACAGATACAGAAACACAAACGACTAACCTGCTCTTATAAACTTCCGGCGACACAATAGTTGGCAGTTTGGCCACCCCCGTCCCGCCCACCAGTATCCCGGCCGACTTGACCAACATCTGCAGTCGTTTATCTCACGTAAACGTCCGCGCATAATCAATAATCCCCACGACAGTCTTCTGATTATCTTCATCCACCCCGACCAACAGCGAATAGTCCATCACGTACTGACTGGCCAGAAACTGGGTATCGATATGGAGAGCGGCGCGGAGGAACTGCTTGGCATGGGGACGGATGTACAAGGTATTGTCGCAGATGCGTTTTAGAAAGTTCTCGTCTAACAGGACCATCTCGGCGGACGGCGCGTCCGTCTTGCCGACAGTGCTGGCCAGACGGTTGCAAAGGGAGCCCTTCAGATCGTAGACCTGTGAAAATCGCCAAAATGTCAATTTTCACCAGTTTAATTGGCCTTCTTTGAGTTATTAATGCACAGCGAGTCTCCCAGCTGACACTAAACATACAGTGTAAGGCATTAAATGTCTAACGCAATAATAAACCAAACCAGCAGAAATATTCAATCATTTTTAATTATCGTGTAGGAATACCGAATAACCGTTTTTTTTGATTGCCCAAAACCTTGGCGCGCAGTTATTCTGTCTATTTTGTGAATTTTCGGTCTCGCTAACCTGCTGCACTGATCGGCCATAGAACAAATTCTCCATAATCAGCAGATCTTGTTTGGCTACAGCGCCGGTCTGGGAATAGCGGAATCCAATGCGATAGCCAACACCGTAGGACGCTACAAAGAAAAACATCCACAATATTTGAGAAAAATGAAAAGGTGAACAGCTATGACGATAGCACAGATATTAGGCAGTATCGCAATTCATCCAAATTAAACCAGAAAATTCCATCTGTAACAGCCAAATGCTTAATGTTTATGCTTCAACCCATGAAAACCGCACTGGCCACCGTGACTGTACCTTTTCACGAATAGGCAAAATAATGCGGCGCAAACTCCATGAACGACTGCGCTTCCAGTCTCGACATCTGCTTGAGGACGAAACGTCTATCAGCCGTTTTGGAGAAGGTCGAACCGGATTTACCGCCGCTAGCTTTCTGGGCCACGCAGCGCGCCAGTGAGCGAATGTACCTTGGAATAGGACAGACGGGTTAAAAAACAACATTATAACCAATCATTTTTTAGTTCACTACAGAACGTGATTTCGTTATTATCAACCCTAAACCACAATTCACCATAAAATATAACGACCAAGAAAGAGTGAAATATGATTAATCACAATCAACGTACCGGTCTTCACCATAGGGAAACACCAGCGCCCGCATCTGGCGAAACTCCTCCGGGAAATACACTCGGCAGTAGAACTTGGCGCTGACATCGGCAAACTGCACTTCAGTGTAATCGCTGGTGGGGGCACCTTTGACAGCGGCTTGTTCGCCGGCTTAACGGTAGCGGCTATCAACAAGGAAACTCACCTGAGAGCTGTAGGTTACTATTACAAATCACTTACTAAAGGCAGTAAAACCACTGCATCAAAATTCAAAATGATCAACCAAAGGAAATGATCAGACCTCTAAAACTGATCGCATGTTTAAAAAACAGGCGGCAACGGTGAGGCCAAACGCGAAGAACTGAATGTGCTCACGGTGCAACGAGTGCTGGCAGGATGAACAAGCGGCATTGACGTAGGCCGAGGCGTGGAAACAAAGATCGAGGTACTTGGCAAAAGACAGGACGCTGCTGTTGGTCGATAACGGAACGACCGGGCCCACATCACTGTATGGAGAGACTTGTACATTCTTACGTGAGACAAAGAGAAACTCGTACTTGTACTCTTGTTAGGACGTTTTTTCGCAGTCCTCTGCATGTCACCGAACAACCAGCCAGTATCTCTGCAGACTTGCGAACATAGACACTACCGGCAAGACGACTATCGCTACCTCCTTACCCGCACACTGAACACCAAGTCCAGGTCACCAGCCGTTTCAATCCTGCCCCTCCAGGGTCACCAAACTCCTTCAAAACCACACTGATGACCGTTTCACTGCAGACGAAGCGCCGACAATGCTCCTTGACGCCCCGATGACACTGCTGATTGGGACACGCGTGTCCCCGTGGAGACTTTCTGTTTCCGTGATGATAAACCGTACGGTTTATCATCACGGAAACAGAAAGTCTCCAGATAGTCCCCCAACGTCAGATCATTCTTCCCATAAAACTCAATCACCAAGATCCAGGGCACGACACAAAGGAGGCGTGCAGGTTGTCCTGTTCCCGGGCGTGGATACTGCACAGTATAAACGCTGATGACGGTACACGTCAAAGCAGTCGATCGGACCGGCAGTACTGGTGGCTTTGACGGATGGTTCATCTGGGAGAAATGGGCAAAACTATATACCGACACTGTACGAAAAAAAACGATAAAAAGAGAGTCATTTAAAACATTCCCTTAAAACAGAATCCGTCTCATTCAACATGTGATTAGAATCAAACCAACCTGAATTTTACAGTACAAAACAAATTTATAATCAGATAAGTGTAACATCTAGTACCAAGTAAACATATACCTAGATTTGAAAAGCCACAAAGAAACTGTATACCTTGAGGCACGCTTGTAAAGGCTGGGCGTCCACCGTACGCACGGAAACTGGTCAAAGCCTTCTGGATGCTGGCATCGCTGACACTTGTCCAATAATGCGTGGCAGGGTGTGACGCCGTTCGCTGCACGATTTGGTCCTGTGCTGATAAATTTTTCGTCCGGAATGGGTATGTTCGGGAAACAATATCCGTCCAAGAGTTTGGACCTGCAAAAGACCACTTGCGGTAGCTATATAGGTTACACCGGTTGCGGAGCAAGTCTTTTTGGTACTCTCCTTATTCCAGACAAGGCACGGCGTGGTGGATGTACGGGGATATTGAGGGAACAAAGGAGCGGGCAATCTCTCGGAAATCTGTAGAATGAAACGACGAAGTTTTCAGAGAGCTACTGTACTATTCATGTCTGAAAGCATACAGATACAGTGAAAGCTTTCCACGGGAAGGGTGCCAAACGAGCAAAACCGAACAAAAGTACTATGGATGTACTATAAAAAAACCGAAGCTGAAATCACATATCTTTGTAGTATCGCCATAATTCAATGCTTCGTGAATATGCAGAATCGAAAGTTTGTTATTATGTTGTCAATATGTTTACCTATTGTTATTATGCTATTATGTTACCTATTCGAAACAATGGTCTACTACACATTATGGCAATGCATTCAACGCGCAATGTTTCACACATACACATACGAAACTAGTATGTTGTTATTGTCTGAAACTGATGCGGTACATGCTTCACGTACCTGACGTATCGTGCGCCAACCCACCGAACACTTCCTCCCCCTCGGGCGGCTTGGTGTGCTCATCCACCAAAAACGCCTTCTTCAGCCTCCAGTTATACATGCAGTACACCACAAACTTCAAGATCCTCTTGGCCTTAACCAACATCTCCTTGGTCGGTCCCCTTAGCAGTACCGTGCATCCCAGATGCTTCGGGCACCCGTCTACTGTCATGTACGCTTTGCACTGTCCATCTGGTAGGATGATCGATTTGACGTCAAATTTCGCACAGGTACCCAGTCATGGCTTGGTGAAGCGCCCATCAATGATGGACAACTTGTCCGCCGATGTACACCGTGCGATGCGCCGCATTGCCGCCTCCTCCATGTTGGCCGCTAGTGTTATGTCTTCTTGGAAGAGATAGTGTTGCGCGAGGCGGGAGACGTTGCGTTCGACGAGGAGAATGTCGGGTTGGAATTCGGAGATTTTGGCCACGTAGTTTTTCAGGAATTTGGCTTCTTGCTGAAAAAAATTTCAGATGCAGGCTTAATTTCCACCGTACTTTTGAAGAATCGGCATATTCGTGACTGCAGCATTTCGTAGAAGCTCATCATCTTAATCGTAGCGTACTGTACATTCGTATAGATAATAGCATAATTTTCCAACAAAAATCGCACCTTGCAGTTTTAACACGTATATGTTCCCCCACCTCACCTGCATAATAGGTTCCTGAGAAGATAACTTTTGCTCGACTCTCTGGTACTCCAGAGCCGAGCCATACAGCAGGATCTTGGGGTTGACGAAGTGTTGCCGTATCTTCCGGTGTTTCGTACACACCACTCCAAAAACCACCCGGCTTTCTGCTGGCCGACCTCCGGGAATCTTTCTGGTGTGAACATAGTGTCGGATGTCCATTTCATCCCGATTTTCGCCCACTGAAGGTACAACGTTCTCGGTCACTTTGGTCGCTAACGCTAGAATCGTGCCGTTCTTTGTCGAGTCCTTCCCAAACCTAACATATAACGGAGTTCAGCACACAGAAAAGCTCACAATTTACAAATATATGAAGGAAATGTGTTATTAGCAAACTGGTAACAAACGATCCAAGAAAAGGTGAACGTAGTAATCGTAGTAAATTTGTAATAGTAGTAAATCGTAGTAATTGCGGCAAAGGTCGCCAAGACCACATAACAACAAACGTATAAGAATAAATCACAAACACTTCGAAATTAATCAACTGCAAGAGAGTGCAAGACATAATACGAGTAGAAACACAAAGAAATACGTATAAATTTCAAACAGGACAATCGAAACAGTACAGTAACGACATAAAACCTTCTAACATGGAGCTGGTTCAACAGCGCCCGCATCCGCATCCGCAACAGCTGCTGGAAAGCGTTATGCAACGCAGCGGTGACGTGTTCATTCTCGGTCACTTCGAAGTTGATGTCAGCCGACTCGGGTACCTTCCAAAACTCCAACTCGGATAAATTCCCAAAGGCATGACCCTCCGGGATGCTGACGCTGGGCGCATGAAACACAATGCTAGGGGAGAGTGGGGGTGACACTGGTATCCACTGAGTATCCATCTGACTACTTAGACTGACCATACTGTCTGATCTTTCGGCGAATTTCCTACGCATCTAAAAACATTTGCTAATAATGCGCCGGTTTCGATAGGTATTTTGCACACAAATTGGTTCATAACAACTCATGACCTTTCTGGTGAGAACGTAATCACTTAGTTTGATCATAACCCAGACCTAAACACTTACAACTCAAAATACAATACAATATTTTTTCCTTCTCTTTTCGTTACAGGTTTACTGCTTACAATAATTACAAGTGACTATCAAAAACAAAGAAAAATAATAATTATTGTTCTTCTTTTTCTTTCAGCTGACTTATATTTCGGCTAAACAATGGGAAAAGAAAAAAATACACACAATACAAAATCTTCGAATACGCGATTATCACAATCATTAGTCATATCTTTTAAGTGATCTTAGTATGTTGTTAGTTTACTATATGTGATTAGATTACGTAGTTCTGCGTATCACTTTTTATCGTGTTAGTTTCTTAGTAATGAAAACCGACAAAATGGTATACAATCTGCCGGCTTAACCAACCTCGGATCCAAACTCCTGAGTAAACACATGATCCACATCAGGCGACGCGCTATAATCAAAACTCGGATCCGAATGGGACATCCTGATTTGATCCAGCTGATTAATCTCCTGCAGCCACTTCGACTCCTGATTATCAATCAGCTCCACACTGGACACCACGGCGACATCCTCCAGCTCATTGGTGACCGTCTTGAGTTTGTACAGCGCATACTCATCCGCAAACACTGTCTCATGCCCCGTCAAACACTCGAGAAACTTGTAGTTCAACAAACCCTGCCCGATACCGCTAGCTACCGGTTTGGGACGGTGCCCCGTTTGACCAGCCAGTCGAATCTCCACCCCGCTGACACACTCGGGAAACACCCGGAAACGATGCCGGTGGATCTTCAGTTCTAGGCCGTCGGTGATGTGGTTCAACTCCAGCCAGATTTCACGGAGCTGCAAGAACGGCATGGAACGGAAGTCGTTCGAGTGGGAGCTTGGGGGCGGGAGGGATTCGGTGCCTTTGTCGGACTCGCGGACTGCCCGCTAAAGGGTCTGAAGGGAAAATTCCACTGTTAAGGCGCGACTGATGTTTTTGTTATTTACGGTCCTCTCTCTTCTAATAAACACCGTATTTCTGAAAGCCAGTTATACTTTTCACTGAATGCGAGCGGTCTGGCACAATTTTATCACACAATATTTCAGAATTTTCGATTAATTATTAGCATCATAAGCAAAAGCGGTCGTACAACTGGTAAACATCATCCTCCGTCATTGTTGTTTCTTTTACCATTTTTTCCGTTTTAATGTTACTGAAATGCCGAACAGTTTGGTAAGTAACTACGATGCTTCAAATTCTAAAATTTCTTTGGAGTTGATTGTTGATTGTTGTTCCGATACCAGACAAACCAAACGGGATCAGCGAAGTCTGATAGCCCCCGAGCATTCCACACAGGGAACCTGCTCAGGTTGCTAAATCTGGCTAGTGTCTTATACGAAGACAGTACCATGCAGCTCCCGCTGCATATTAGCACGGCCCATACAGTACTGCATGGGCCGTGATATTAGCGTCAGTAATATTTTTTTGGGCCAAATTCGGTATCGTTCGACTCAGCTCGTCGAGTTCTATCGAATGGAGAACATTTGCTCTTATTACTATCTTTATCCAAACAACTCAAGTGAATTTTCCACCACTCATACACAAGTTCTTACTGGTATCGTAATTTCCTCGCTGATCCATCCGGAATTTCATCCAGCACCTTCTTCTTGTATGTCAGAGTATTATTCACGCTAGCCGACGGTGAAGCGTCCTCGGCGCCGCGCAAGACACCTAAGACGACTTGCGAGCAGAAGGAACACAATATGCGGATGGTACCACTGTACCATCCGTCCATTTCTTGGTTAGCGCAACGAGTACAAAAGATCTAGCCACACACACACGGCAGTGTCACCGAGGACGGAAGGTTGTGAACTTTTCTCCGCAGTCACAGCATTCTTTGGAGGAGGAATCCGGCATCCAGTACTGCTTGAAATCGTTGTCGCGGTATGGTCCTAGATATTGACGAGCCAAATAAGAAAATCTCACCTAATTTTCTTCGTTCGTACTCGTATCGCATTATTTCTTAATTCAGTGGACTGTACGATCAAAGTCACCTGTGGTCTGAAAACCTTACAAAAGATGCTTTGCCCGCTCCTTGCCTTGGCTGGCTTGGCACACTTCAGAGCGACGACAAGAGTCGAACTAGAATTTCCCTGGATCCGCCTCGGTTTGCCAGTTGTTGACAAGTGACACGATTATGCGAAGTGCTACCAGAAAACGAAACCGGCCGGCCGCTAGCAGCTAGCTGAAGCAAGTCATGAAGCAGACCAGTTTTCCGGCTTTCCAATTTTTTCCCCACATAGTCTGCTTAAACAAAAAATTAAGAAAAAATTAATGAGAAATTCTTGCTTTTTTATTTTTCATATTTTAATATTATTATTCATTTAAGTGGGTTTTTTGTTGGTTTTATGCCGCAACACTAACAATAAGTAATCATGTTTCATATATTTCGCATATCTGTTTGTCGTAACAAAAGTATATATACTCAGTATATGTAACAATACATTTGCATAGCAAAATTTAATATAAGTTCATCGGCCCAGTTTTAATATAGTACAGATAAGTTGCTATGAAGTTTACTAGTTTACTGGCCTGCGCGCCTGTATGTTGTTATTTAGTGGCGATAGGGACCGAAACGCAATAAAGGCTGTATTTTTTCAAAGTGCTGGCTTCCCCACTAATGACTTAAACCGTGTTGGACAGGGGCACAGTTACCGTTAATCGTTGACTATGATGTAGTTCACGCTGCCTGCTATTCTACCTGTTTTCCGGCTAGACGCCGCCTCTTTCGGGCTTATAATATGTAGAATTATGCGTGAACGCGGCGCCCTTCGGCTACGACAGAAGGAAGTAGGGAAAGCAACTGCGTTCATGCGGTCTTCTACATTAGAGGGCAATAAAAATAACGATTAGCAGCTTTTGTTTAGCAGATTAGCAGCAGACAGGGGCATTTTACCAGTGACAAAACATTCCGGGCCGTTCCGGTAAACGTTATATTCTGCAATGATGCCTCCCAGTGCTGCAGCAGGGCTACCGTCTACTTTACCCCATCTACGGCTACTTTACCCCATCTTTATCTCAGGATTCATACATTTCTACGTCTCGGATTCCACCGTTTTGAACTACATCTTTATCTTTCAGTTTATAAGGATCTAATCAATTCAGGTCCAAAGACATTTAGTCAATGGTGTGCAGTACGGAAATTTTTTGTAAAAATTCCACATTTGAAATTTTTTATCGAATTTCGAAGTTTTTAAAAACAGTGATTACAGGTGGCGTTCACGTAGTAATTTGTTGAACATTAGATCAAGCCAATGGGCAAAAACAAACCTGAACCGTTACCAAACCGACAGATATTTTCATATGCGCGGAACCGGGAAACTATCTGCAGGACATTACGAGCATGCTTTTTAATACCGAGGGGAACGCCAATTACTTAAAATTACGTTTGCATAGGAAGTGAAGTTTAGATTAAGGTGAAATTTAATTCTTTATAAATGTTGATTAACGAGTTATTACGAAACGATTGTTATGTGTGATAACCAAGTTTTAGAAATAAATGTTTGGGAATTAGTACCAACATTTGGGCGTCCGCCTGTGGCCAGCTCTGCGATCCGATAAAATACCACACTACAGCATGAAAAAGTGCACTATGGTTGCAATAATAATATACGGTAAAAATGCTTAGCAACGGTTTTTAAACAACAGAAAACAGTGTTCGCGCAAAAACAGTCAGTACAAAATCGGTCAGTGATCTTTTGCATTCTTTTCGAGCGATCTGATAGAACAAATATCAGACAGTTGAAGTGACACCAGCATATAAGGTTTAGTATCTGTTAATTAATTTCACATATTGTGTAAGAAATATGGAAGGGTATGTACCAGCTGAAGAAACAACCAACAAAATATTCTACAGTATACCAGGCGACTTTAGCCTCGCGTACATGTATGTGTAGAAATCATCAAATCGCCAGTACCAGCGCTATAACCATAAGTGCAGAATCTGCAATTCACACATTTTAAGAACCTTCAACATTTCAGACACGAATGGGTTGCGTGCTAGCGCGACTCAACACTTGTCTAGTACTAGTTCCTATTACGGAACTCCGTACGGTGACCACGAAATTTCCCGAACCAAATAAGCTCTCCTCGAACAAGTTTTTGTATCAGATAGAGCATGGGCCAAAACGGTTGCACATCATGTTTGATTGCGAATGGAATCAACGGGCAGCTCAAAGAACTCAAAAAAGATCATTTTTAGCACCAATCATACTATATGTAGCACAAACAGATTATTTATTATTAAATCGGTACAAACGCTAATATGCGTTGCTATGATCCGATCTACACAATGGTTAAGACAGTATTGAATCCCGTGTTAGGCATTATAAAAGATCGGACGGGCATCATTATCCGGTACCGCCGCCCATATTAATATCCTTCCGTCAGATTTATGCTGGACGAACTGACTACTATACGCTTCAACGAAGCTGTATGCTAACTTCGGTGTATGGAGCGGCCGGTAGTAATTGCTTACAGTACTTAGCGCTTGCTTTGCAGTAGGTTGTGACGCTTCGAAACCATCCCTACTTTGCAGTGTTGCCGCGCCATTACTTCCAGTGATAACTGACTCCGAAATATTGTACATAGGAAATATCATACACAGTACACTTGTCCATACTTTTTTAGAAAGTTGTTGTCGTAACGTCCTGTTGACCTAAGCACGCACGAATTATGGAACACATAAGGTTTGGCTGTAGCTGAACGATAGCGCAAACGCTTTTCATACACACTTACATGAGTATACGTAAATGTAATTTTTCAGTGATAACTTTTTATTGTTTCAATATGCGCGTCGTGTATAATTAAATTTCCGCACCACTGCCAGAGAAAGTACATGTAATATTTGTGACAGTTAATATTGCAGAGACGTATGTAATGTTAGCATGCGATTCGCTACCGTAACCGTCACAAAACTTGTTCCACTTGTTCAAACGTACAGTAATAAATTTATGCGCACTTCCGAGAACTTGAAAGCGTAACAAAATCCAGCCGGGCCAGTATGAAACAAAGTGCGACATAAAATAAACTCGTTCTTGACTTGTTAGCCGCTTCAATGGAACCAGCTGAGTCAATCTCAGTCTCTCACCGGCAAAACTGCATGACAGTTTCAACAAGCGAGCCAGGTCAGTTTAACTAAGTAATCATCGACGATGGCGATAAAACAATCAAAATAAATCATTCCAGTATAACTAATTCACTGGCAAATTTACGATTCACTGCTGGTCCAAGTTTAACATTCAAAATTACCATACAAAGGTTTTCACCGCGGTAAAAACGCGTCCTCAGTGGAAACAATCAGCTGCTAACTTTATGGTCTGTATTCTTTACCGGACATTGTTTACTAAATGGACATCTCGATCTTACACTTAATTTCACGCCAAAATTCATTTTCCAATGCTTTTTACTTCCGTTCTAACAAGCGTGAACCCTTTACACATAAGTACTCCAAAGGTCAATTGGAAAGACTTTAAGAACACATCTTTCGCTTGACAATAAAAAACACTTAACAAAATCAAAAAGATCAAGTCACACTTAGCTGGCAGTGGGTGCAGCGGCGGGGGTTTTATCTTTGTCGTCTTTGGGTTTCTGTTCTTGATTCCAGCCTTCTTGTAGTGTAGTGTTGTAGCAACCGTTATTACTACGGCCAGTAGAAGACCGTAGCCAGTGCAGGGAGAGTGTGAGTTGCTGAATAAAGTAGTTTCCCAATACGGGACACTTCTAAACCCTTAGGAAGAGTGGTATCCTCGTCCAGACTGCCGGTTCCCTCCACAAGCTGTTCATACGTGGATTTCTCCGGGAAAGGCCGCGCTCCCAACAATTCAATCATGTCATCCCGACTGAGGATTTCCTTCTCCAGTAACCTTAGTGCAATCTACAAGAGATCCGAACTTTCACTTATTGGAATTAATCGCACTTTTACTACGAACATTTGAGACGCAAAATCAAACCACCTTCAATTTTAATTAAATTATTTCATAAAAAAATATTTACACAAATCTATAAGTGGTTAACATCCTGTCACAAACCGGAATCATACAAGGAATCGCGCCAAAATTACTATAAAATGTACTATTGACAACACAATAATTCGAAAACTTTTCAACGAACCTTGTCAATTTCTTTTTTCTTCTCCCTGACCAGCACGGTGGTTTTGTCATAGGCAGAGCGAATTAAAACCCGTACTTCTTTGTCTATAAGCTGAGATGTCTGCTCACTGTAAGGCTTAACAAGCTCGCCATGGTTGGGGAGATCGAAGGATACGTTGCCCACTTTCTCACTCATACCAAACTGTACAACCTGCGAAAATATATAGAGATTATTATGACAGAAATACCTGTCAAATATGTAAAGCAGTCTTTGTGGTACCTGTGCGCATGCGTCACTTTCTTCAGGTCATCTTGAGCGCCGGTTGTCAATTTGCCAAAGAATGATTATTCTGAGCAACGTCCACCCAGTGTCATGCACATCCGATTCGAACAACTGCAAAAAAGAAGATTCATTATCAGATTAAGTCTCCGAACTGTCATAACAAGCCTTTAATTTTTTTTAATCAATACTTTATTGTTTATTCTTAAAGATGAAGCATTTTACCACGATGTACTGGATATTCATACAGAAGCCACATCATTTATGTCTGTATGACAAAATCTAAGGATTTCATGCATTATGAAAAAACCTAGTCAATTTTTTCTCATAATATTCATTCAAGACTGCCATCTGCCAATTATGTCAACAACAACATTTGTCTCAACAGTGCTTCTAACTGACCGGATGTGTCAATCACCAATAAACACGAGTCACACGACAATGCAATTTCTGCCGACAGTAATAAACGACTATGAGTAAGTTCGTACACTGTAATTCGCTAATACCATTCAAGCGAAACTGAGCATAAAAATACCACCTAGATGAATCAACATTACCTAAAGCAACCTAATTCATACCTATTCCTTCGAATACAGATACTGCTCTCTGGACAGATACTGCGCATAGCCCAGCCCCTTTCTTCGGGGAATAATCGACACCTTCAACAGCGGATCTGCAAACTGCAGAAACCATCCCGCCACGGCATGTCCAGCCTCGTGATAGGCCACGATCTTCTTCTCTTCCGGCTGCAACACGTGACTCTTCTTCTCCATCCCGACCACAACCCGCTCAATGGCCTGTTCGAAGTTTTTCAGTATGATAGATTCCTGGGAATCCCGGGCGGCAATCAGGGCCGCTTCGTTACAAACGTTGGCGATGTCGGCGCCCGTGAAGCCGGGGGTCAGTGCGGCCATCTTTCTGGTCTTCAGGGGTTTGAGATGAACCCGGAAGATGGAAGCGCGGCCTTTGATGTCGGGTGCCGGGACAAAGATCTGCCGGTCGAAACGGCCCGGACGCAATACCACCAGCGGTATCGTCGTCATGGCCGCCACCAACCGCGTTGACATTTTGGACAAAGCCCTCCTTAACCCTATAGCGAACTATCTCAAATCGAGCCGTTTTCGAATTATTTCTAAACTTATCTGTAAAATTATTCTGCAGTCACAAACGTAAAAAGTTTTCAAATCAGGCAGAACATCTGTACAAAATTTAAGTACTGAATTAAGAAAAAGAATCGCTTCTGATGTAAGCGCAAACCTGATTACAGTTTACAACCAAATAATTATGAGAATTCTTTAGACACGTTAAAGGAGGGCTGTTATAGGAAGAAAGTCTAATTGGAAATTTGCAATTCCGTTGGACTACAGTAATAAACCGGGGAAAATTAGGCAGTTCTTCCCGTCCATTTCCACGAGTAACTGATTTAGCGTGTTTTCCTGTTCGCTATGTCCACCCAAGTTTCGTCCACCACGCTTCCTTCCAACGGCGTTAATTTCGTCGATAAACAATACTTCTATACAAGGAGCATGCTTCCGGGCCATAGCAAACATATCACGTACCTAAAGGACAAAAACCATTTACCTAACATTCAATTCCCATCATACGTGCAGAGCACAGCAAGTGACATCATGCGTCGGCTGTTAATCCTCAGATGATGTCCATTACTTTCGACAGTGAAGTATAATTGTGTATCTCTGTACGTTGCGATCAAGGCATGCTTACGGGCGAAGGGCCCACACCAACAAACATTTCCAAAAATTCCGAACCGGAAACGGTAAGGAAAAGCACGTTGGCTTCGCCCGCCGTTGCTTTGGCTAAGAGCGTTTTACCGGCCCCAGGTGGGCCCGTGCGAATGGCTCCTTTGGGGATTTTGGCACCCAGTTCGGTGTAGCGATCAGGATTTTTAAGGAAATTTATAAATTCCTTTATTTCGATCTTGGCCTCTTCGCAGCCGGCAACATCCCTTAAAAATCGGAAATCAATACGAAAATAATAAAACCAATATAAATTGGAAATTCCAGATTAAACCATAAAAAAGTAAACCGTTAAAGAGACGAAGAAAATAACCTTCACAATTCATAATACTAGCTCACAGTGGTGGCATAGCCTCCAGTGTTACAATTAATTATTAATGGATAACGCTATGAGAAATTTTCAGTAAATACGCATGCATTACAAAAGCAATATTTACTTACACATAATGAATGATGCAGCAAAACATTTTCCGACCAGGCAAAGCAAACATGGTTGGACAAGTTAGAAACAAGTCCCTGGACTCGATAATGATAATAGTAATACTGCGAAAATATTTTGTTCAGTGGTACATCTGTGTGGTATTGTCGCGGTGCCTTAAAGTAAATTAAAGATCATTACTTTTGTACAGTGGTCGATTGTTCTCTCCACACCGTACTACAACAGTTCTGTTACAGTCAACAATCGGCTTAAAGCCTGCTGCCGGCCATATTTACACAGCTTCGCTGATTACAAAGGATTGGGCCATTATTTCGTATCAAACTTAATCGGATCTGAAAAGGATTTTGGCCTGAAGGAAATTCGGGTTTGTTCGATCGACAAAACAGTGTTGTGTTGGTTGGAAATTCGTTGGCACTAAATCACCATACCGGACACATGCTCTGTTGACACAATTTTATGGCGAATTTCCGGACAATCCGATGCGGATGGTATCGTGGAGGAAGCGTCTTTTATTGTTTGGCATTGTTTGTCTAGTCTGTGTACAATCTGTACATTCATTCGGCTACTATTGTCCCGAACGGATTTGCAATGATAACACCGTCACTGACGGTCCAATATCGCCGGAGAACAGCAAAAAACAGCCATGGTTCGGCGAAGACAAGTCAAGAATTGCACGATTCCTGGCTGGAAAAATCGTTCCGGGAATACGTTTGTTGTTCCGGTATCTCCGCCTGGGAGTCGTTGGCTGATCCTCTCATTACTCCGTGGTACGTCGGTGTCATCTTTCATACCCTTTCAAAATGGAATTCGCACATGAGAGTAGTGCACGATATGAGTTTTCCTTGGCGGCTGATACGGAGTGCTACCTACCGGTGCGATACAGTTCTGCTGTACTAATAAGTCCGGTGTCGGAAAGAGTAAGTGCCTGTTGTCTTTCCTTTGCTGTGCGACTGTGATTGTAGTTATCTGTAAGTTTGCACTAATTTTGGTGGTTCTTTATGGAAAGAACTGTTCGATTACCATCCGTTCGTTCTGTGAATAAACATTTTCTGATCTGTTTGATAGCGTTTTTGTACTTACTTGCCGTGGCAGAGTTCCTTAATAATTGCTTTCTATTTGTTCGCAGCAACTCCTACCACAAACCTTCCAGCTGAATCTCGAAAGGATCCTCCAGCAACTCCCTGAGCGAATGCAAACGGTGGATAGCGCGGTAAAACTCGAAGTGAATGATTTGATTTCTGTTCAGAGCAGATCCGGAGATAAATCGAAGACACCGATAGATAATGAGTGCGTTATTGCGACGTCCAGTTTTTTTATCACTGCGGCGGGAGATGTGCTAGTCGACCGAAGCGAAGCGGAGGTCCTCCATGTTCAAGAGTTTCGCAAAAATGGATGTTGCCAACCATTTCTGCGTACTGCGATAACTCAATCGGTTTTCGTTCGATTTCTTTCAAATTTTTACAGACGATAGATTTCTGGGTGTAGACGAGCTGATTAGTTTTTGGCATCCATAACTTTAAAATCAACCGAGTTATCACTCAAACAAGAGAGGATATTTCATAACAAAAGAATCATTTGTTTCTTGAATCGTGAACAACGCGCGTTACGCCATCAGCTATGCGCGCCATAATGGAGCCTGCTGTGTATCCTGTATCGTGTCTAATTGGATACGTCACGTACCGGATGTGCAGACTGTAGCACACTATCTCATTTATTATTATTTGATACTAGTGATCGATGCTATCGATAGTGTGCCCGGAGCTCAGAAAATGTACTATTAAATGTATTGTGAAATTTATTTAATTGCTTGGCTAGACGGAAATGGTCCGTTAGATTTGACAGAGACGCACAGTATGAAGATCTGACCACAATCAAAATTTCCCTTTTTGGTTTTATTGCCCTACTGCTGCCATATAATGGTCTATGCCATCAAACACTATGTACACAGATCTAGAAAA
>JAQGAU010001469.1:0-19207 GCA_034698045.1 Paramacrobiotus richtersi | reverse complement strand
CGCTCCTTTCAGAGTGATCTGGTTGCGGGAGCCGGGATTGGCGTAATGGGTGTATGTTGCCGCACCTGCAGAGCGGCGTACTGATCGGGTAATCAAGTAATCGCGAGTGTCGAAACGTTAAACGTTTGCTGACAGGGTGGTACAAAACAACCAGGTCTGGGCACTGACAGAACCGGGTGAAAAAGTACTGATTGAGATCATCTTCCACGGATCTGCTGGTACATGTACCACTGTTCGATAAGGTAATTACAACTTCTCCAACTCAGCGCATATTGCAGGTGTAATTACGACAATTTTACCTAGCATATATGATTACCTGTTATGCACCAATGATGTGAAAAGAAATTTAATAACATATTTTTCATCTGCAGCATACTTTTTTATTTGAAAGAACGTTAAGTTTTGCGAGACATTTAAAAAGGAAACGTTCTCACGTTGCCATAACAGCAAGATGTGTACCGTTATTTAATGGTACATACTTTATCCACTTGTACCAAAACGATACAAAACTACCAAGACTAGACTAGAGTTTTTAAAATACACAGTAACATCTTTAGTAATGATCGACCGGTCAACAGACATACTCACGGAACACACGAACCGAAAACCCATTTTGTTCCCAGTATATTCAGAAATATGACCGCATTGGCTGGGTATGTATAGCATAACGCATAATGGCTGGCATAAGCGATATCGCATAAGCATAAGCGATAAGGCATAACGCATAATTCCAGCGCATAATATGTGCGCATAAGGCATAACGTCTAACATTTTTTTAACCGCAAGAAGGTATTAAATAGTATTTTAATTTATATCAGTCCACAGATATTACTGCTGGCTCCACGTTTGACAAATGCAGTACCCTGATACCTCAATACATCTGTACAAAATATTAAATAAAAGTCACGACAAATAATCTTGTCACAGTAACAACTATTTTAAAAAATACATTAGTTCAAACTAATTTATGGTATTGCGATGCTGTTATTGATGATGACAATGATCCATCATACTACTACAACAGTCATCTGTTCTAAACATTTTCTTTGTTGTGTTATTATGGGCATCTACTGGTTTCACCTTTCTACGCTCAGGTTCGTTTGACTTCGACTAAATTTTTGCGGTAACACTTATGCAAGCGCTTTCGCGGCACGGCTTCTGGCCCAAAAATGGATTCTTCATGTACTTTTTTGGTATAATACAGTAATTCGTGGATGTTGGTGGGCTCATATATCAGTGGCTTCTGGTAAAAAGGACTACTTACACAGGAGTAATGAAAGGCAACAGAAAGACATCGCCAAAATTAAACTCTGGTTCTTCGTTTAATTCGGGATGCTTTGTGCAGCCTTCTGCGAATGCATTCAGCTTGGTTCCTACTTGTTTTGTTATTTGTTGAGGGGAGTTAACGCTAGTCGTTAAGTTTGGTTAGCGCCGTTTGGGAAGCGCCAGTTGCGTTGTTCTGCGTCCCGATAGTTATTGCGATGTCAGACCGCGCCCGTTCAAAACATCTGATCGGCGTCTCTTTTGCCCACTCGAAATCTTGAAAATCCTTCGGCGAGACCAGTTTAACGGTAATGGGGACGCTTGCCGGGTGCCCTCAGACCTCGGTTTGACCGGGACACTTTTTCCGGCGACTAGTTCGTAACTGCGATTGCTCTCTGACGCTTTCAAGGTACGCCAAACGATTAGTTTCAACCGAACAGTTTTGCCGGAGACCGTTCATGACCCTTTTAATCCAGAAATTTTTCTCCTGTGCTGTAAAATAGGCGGACTCGTTATGTATACCGCTACGCAGCGGAATCAGCTGGAGCCTGGATGACACCGGTCATACTGATGACGATTATTTTCAGGTGTCGGGGCAGTTTTCCCGGATGACCTCTGAATGATGTCTCAGTGTCGCTAAAGGAAGCTCCTCGGTGGTGCTATTCGGGCGGGATTTAGGGGCCCGGCAAAAATTTTAGGGTGAAACTGTCCGTGTGTTTTAAGCGATTTTTCGCTTTGATCTGTGATTAAACATTCTGGTTGAGCGGTATATACACAGAACCGACATTTTTTTGGTCGACTGGATTTTGTTTAGTAAAAGGCATTTAAGATTTTACTTGTCGATCATTTTTCCATGACATATCTTTCTATTTATCATTGACCGAGCGAGCGAAGCGAGCGAGGTTTATGCTTTGAAAGCTGGGTCAAAAGTCACTTCGCGTTTTACCGTTTTCTCGAAAACCTATCATTAGATTTTCATGTTGTTTTCTGAACTGGGTTCCTATTCTGTGTTTGTCGTGGGGAAAAATAGTGGTTGTGGTGGGAAAATTCGGGGAGCCCGGATATCCGGACTTGGAATTTTCTCGTAGACTCCCATGTTATAAGTGGCGTAGCCTCGTGAAGACTCCACCTTAGTGGTGCAGCGTGGCGAAGACTCTACATGGGGGGCTAACACAGTTCATAACTGGGCTAACATGGTGTACTGCTGCACATAGCCTGCCGACGTCCTAAACGGTAAAACCACAGGGTGGAGTTCTCTCCCGAAAATCGAGAACATCGGAACGCTCCGGATAGGTCGTGTTTTAAGGGAATACGAACAAAAAATATTTAAATAGTGTTTCATAATTATCTTCTGGGTGTCTGGTAACTCCAGTCTATCAGCAGTGGGAAAATTCATGGCAGTTCTTAATATCAACGCTTACCGGTTACCTGCAGTAGTCAAAACTAATATGAACGGGAAATAGATATATCAGTAACGTTTTCCTCTTTCGGTAATAATTATAATAATCCGGACAATCCGACCACAACAACAACCAGTATTCCAACACCACCACAACAAAAGCAGAATTTTACAATCAATAGTAGTTATTCCCGTCAGTTCACTTCTGTACACAAAACGACGCCCTCACTGAGCTTGGTGATCGAAAAAGGTGCTTGTACATGATACATGTGCCTAATCGAGCGTGCCATTATTGATACCGTTTTCCTTTTACAGTTCTTCCAGCTATGCTATGTACTTAAAAATCTTGATGACCAACGCGGTAACCTTAACCGAAAAAACTGCTCATATGTATTACATTATACAGTGTATCTAATCATACGTGGCATGATTCATATTGTTTGGCAGTTAAAGTTCTTCCAGTTATGCTAGATTAACTCTTCCTAACCAACGGCATCCGTGAAAAAACCATTACATGCTTCAGTTGCGTAAAGAACCAAAATATTGCATGAAAAAATTAACAGATGTTCAATTATTCACACACGACGAATCTCTACTTTCAAAAATGGCACGTTCGGCGGCAGTTACAAAGAAACTTCAATTTGAAAATAGATATATACTTACTTAGAATCTTCGATTCTAATTACGTCTATGGCCCGGTGGGAAGCGTACCGAAAAAGACAGCATTTTCTGACTTTTTCAGAGGTTGATCCTGAATAGGTTTACTCTGCGTTATTTGAACAACGCATTAAATGCGGTGGGTGCAGCGAGCAAGCGCAGCGTAGCGAGCAGGCCCATCGCGTCGGAAATATGTGACTGACGGAGCTGCGCCGATTGCACAATTCTTTGTCGGCCGTAATGGCGCGCCGGATACGCCATACTTCCGTGCTGTGGAAAAGGGTTTTATCAATGTGGGCGGGCCGAAATTTAGGGGAGCTTATGCTCCGAGCTCACTTCCTAATTATCAATTTATCATAATTCGAATCTTCACATTGTGTTAAAACGGAAACTTGGGTTACACCTTGACAGATGTAAAAGTCTTTTCGTACGGTTGTCACCAGCTCTGAGCTCGCTCGGTCTACAAGCACGAAAGAATGAAGTGCTACCTAGTATTATTTTGTTCTTGAAAGATTGTGCAGTCCCAAGTGCATTGATTCGGATTGAATATGTGGTAGCCTCGTTTTGACTACGGAGAAGCTGGTTTCCGAATAGTTCGAGTTTGGCAATAATATGGGGGGCCGAGTTGATCCCGTGGATGTGAATAAAAGTCAGGCGTGAATTACTAACTATTTATAAATGGATGTATTTAAATCGACTTATTCTTCAGCAACCGAATTTTTTTTAAAGGTTAATTTCAAGATGGCCTTGAAGATTTTGCACATGATCCGGTATTCCTTGTGCCGGCAGAACATGTTTTTAAAGAATGTCATGTGACCCCCCTTTCGACTGTGGGAAGTCTGCTGATGTCATCTGTTTTTGCTGACTCGATATCATTTTCAGGAATATTTCTGACATGGGCGGCCGCGCGTATTGTACATTTTGACTTAAATAGGACATGTGATGTCCAGTCAATAAATTCATACGTAAATTAATGCCCGTAAATATTCAGTGATCTTTTTGCACCAGGATTTTTTCCGTTATGCGCACGTGCTATGCGCTGGAATAATGCTTTATGCCTTATCCCTTATGCTTATGCGATATCGCTTATGCCAGCCATTATGCGTTATGCTATACATACCCAGCCGACCGCATTAGCATTACGTAGAAGCATCATGGCCGTACCTACCCCTCAAGAAACGCTTCATTATGCAGGATAATCCAGAGCGCAACTGCACAATCCCGTGCATGACGAGCGCACTAATTCACTCAGCCTTCAGGCTGAGTCTCGAATAATTTGTAGTGGATATTTTTCCGATTCTCCTCCGACAGCAACTCGGAAAAATTCTGTCGCCAATGTGTAAAGATGTATCGCAGTTAATTATTCACAGAAAACACTTGTAACTGTCTGATTCTTCTCTCCAAATAATAAAAGCAAAAGTAGCTGCAATATGGCATGCATTCCACAGCAGAAGAATCTAACAGTTGTTAGCAAAAATCGACGAAAGCAGCGTCGCTCTGTCTCGGGGATGTACTGGCTTTCTGCTTCCACCAGGCGCTGACGCTGGAGTTGTGAGCTGGCATCGCTGGCATGATGCAATCGGTCCAGCAGTTGCGAGGGCCAGCTTGTGGTAGGCACTCATAATATATGGCCTATAACCGACCAGAGAGAATCTGCAAGCCTACTGCAAATTACCACTCTGTCTCTCTGTCTGATAACGCATTGGAGCATTGCGGCCTTTTCCCATGTTAACAGCTATACGAAATCACTGATTTTATTTGATTTACGCGCTACAAGCCGTTTCCCCTATTTATCACCAAACTATGAGTAAATTCGAAGAATGAGGATTTTGGATTTTTATGCAAGAACATAACGTAAAACCCAACAACATGATAACAAACAACATAAAAACATAAGGTAGATTCCCAAAAGTCTAGATAGTAGCCGCTTGCGCTCTCATTCATGAATCATTAACAGTTGCTCCTGCCTTTTCGTTCGGAAAGCTCTATTTCGTCCCATGTAAAGCGTATGAAAAGTTGAAAGCGCCTTGTGGTCCATCTCGTTTTCCTAAGAACGGCCCAGCAGAATCGGTTTCCGTTGCTATGTAGACCTTAGAATGTCGAGGAAAACACACGCATACTCGTTCCATTACACGACACAAGCGCAAAACTATGTCCCCACCTCAACCAGACGATAAGGTTACTGTACACGTGAATTTGCAGGAGCAGAACAAAGAAGCGACGTTCACATCTTCTGCAACGCGCCGTGACCCCTGTCACGGAGACCCTCACCCTGCGCGCGTTCTGTAGTTTTTTGCACAGTTTTCAGGAAATACTGGGCAGACTGAACATAAACGTGCAACTGGAGACTGTATGGTACGTGGTAGCTACGTAGTCTTAACCGATTCCATACTGCGGCTGAATGGCATCCTTATGGTCATCGTCACCCTACCGCACAACGGGGCTGCCAGTGTCAGGCTGCAGCTGGTCCAAACGTGCATTACTAAGTTCGAGATTCGCACTACTACTACTCCGCATTATCTGATCGAGATAATGCGTGGTAATTCCCAGCTGATTTTGGCAACTGTTCCTTCACGTGCCAACTGGGACAACTTTTTCATTTGATTCAGCATAATATTATGTTGTTGAGTACATTTTTAAGTCATGAATAAAGCTCCTAACATTTTACAACTACTCCGCATGTGAAAGAAGACAGTCATGACACTGATTCCACGGCTGGGAACGGCTGTGGTATGGGATGCCACATGCTCGGATACTGTGGCCGATACGTATGTCAGAGGCAGTTCTAAAGCGGCTGGAGCCGCTGGACATGTTGCACGGCTGCCTGAGAACAGGAAGCGGATCACCTATGACTTTGTGGCAGTAAGTCTGTTTCGTAAAACATTCCTTGTGCAATGGACGCCCTTGAAAACTTTTCTTACGGTACAATTACCTGATCGTAGTTACGAAGCGTTCGGTTAGTTCCCGGTACGAACTGGTCTGCTTTCATTATGTGTATGATAATTCCCATGGAATTGTAATTACCCGCGGCTTGCTGCTTCAGTTCTTTAATACTCTGCGAGTCCTGCGTGATTTTGCCAATATACAACACAATGTGTTTTGCAATGATAAGAATGTCTTTCGCTGGTTTTGATGTCGAGCAGGCACACCATGCCATGCCCGTCGTTGTGCAAGTTTAGAACGGCAAGCGGAAAATGTCGTCTTTTTAGCCGGAAATGGACTTCAATGCACTTCATCATCAGCCTTCTTCCTGCTCTAAAACTATCACAATCTTAATCATAATCTATCACAATCTGAGGTACGCCTTAGGTACATCTTTCTACTCGCTTCACTCTATCAAGTGCAGATACGCAGGCAGCGAGCGCCTTACAATTCCTATACGCTACAAATCTTTAATTTTTTCCAGCAGTCCACTTATTTCTCGACACCAGACGTGTTAAAAAACACTAGCCATTATTAAAGGTTCCCATTATACATAACGCGTTTCCAATCTGTGATTCAATGCTAACACCCTGGTAAAGAAACGAAGACGCCCGCGGCTCTTCCTTAACTAAGCGCAACTAACCATCGCGTGTACAAACGAATAAACGGGAATTGTACGTATTAGGTCCCGGTAATCATTTGTTGTGTAGGTCCGTGCAATGGCAACACTTCAGTCCCAGTACCGGTGATTTACTGTATCATCCGATTCTGCTATTAAAACTACAGTGTCGTCTTGCCGGGCGATGTTATAACGTTAATGGTCTAACTCATTATAGCCGCTGTTGTTCAAGAATGCGACTGTTAAACCGCGGCAGCGGACTTGAGAAACGTAACAAGTGTAGCCATTGTTGATTTTATATCAGTATGCAAGGTTAACGGATTGTTTAGCTAGCCAATCGTAGCGTGCAAGCTCCATTCAACGCGCTTACTCATAGATTTACAATCACCGTTGGAATTTATGGTTCGTACGTGTAGCGCGCGCACACACGGAACACAAACACACACGGAGGTAAATCTTTGCCGTATAAAGCTGAGATTTCATAGCGCCGCTGTATAATCGCCGCAGCTTTGATAGCCCATAAACAACAATATGTATTTCAGCGAATATACCAGTACTGTATCGATAAACCGTGTGCCGACTCAGGGAAATACAATCGGCAGGCTCGCAAGCAAGAGTCAGATATCGTTGTATAATGTGGCTTTACCTGAGCGTTGCCGCATGCAGGCCAGATGTAGGGCGCACAGGTAGAGATGATTAATTGGTGAAATATGCGCTGGTGACTGCCATGAACGCTGTTGGATTATCAAGTACTGTGCTGGGATCATTGTCGCGGATATGGTGGACGGGAAGGAAATTTCCTTTTCCAAGTTGTTCGTTATTAATGGATCCTTCCAGATTGTTGTGGGGATTGGGCTCATCGTACTGGATATCATAAGTACAAGTGTAAACCTAACTTTTCCTTGTTTTTCCTTAGAATTGTGCGTATATGCGAGAACTTTTTAAAAGTCACTACAAGTACGCATATAATTAAACTATAGTCCATAACAAATTTACAAAATATAGTTATCGAAACTTTGAATAAGCACAGATCGCAGTATCAAAATAATCCTATATTTTACAAGATGTTGTAAAAGTTATCAAAATGTGGACACAGACTGCGTTTGTTTAAACTTTTCAAATTTAGCTAAAGATAACAACCATATTGCGATTTGTTGCAGCACAAAAAATTACTAAAATCGGAATGCATGTACTGTAGATTCTTCTGTAGCCTAAAGTACAGAAACCATTCTACCTGATATACGACGTGTACAAATGTACCGTAAACAAACGTTCGGTGTTTGCGTTTGCATGTGTATATACCGTGTACGCCATGCTTTCCACTTGCAGTATTCAAAACGGAGCGCTTCTATCTACTGTACCACACGGCCGGGGCCTCGGGAATCTGGCTGGGCATCTTCTTCATCCTAACCGGTATCCTGGGCATCTTCACCACACACCCCGTCTGTAACATCCCCGCATCGAAATTCCTCCACACCACCCTGTACCTCAACACCTTCACTTCCTTATGTTCCTTCATCCTTCTTTTAATAACCATCGTCATGGTCACCTGGGCCATGGCATCGACCAGGGAGAGCTACGCGTTCCAACTGCTGAAAGCCATCTGCTATTTAGGGATGTTCGGGATATCGCTGTGTCAGAGTATTGTATCCGCGTTGAATGTGTACAAACGGGCGCTACTGAAGCGCCATAGTACAACTAATAATGGGACGGATGTGCTACGGGAAAATGCGCAGTACATGGAAGGGAGCGTTCATAGTATCGGGAGTATGAACCCCAAAGTGCATAAAGCGTTTCTGGAGGAATCGCCGCGGGAACGGGCGCCGAGTCCCCGGTATGTGCAGGATGTGGGGGTGGAGTATTTGCCCAGGACGCAAGTGCAAGTTGGACAACCGCGATATCTCGAACATCATTTGTAATGCACTGAGAACTGTGATTTCCTGTTTCTTTACGTACAGTGTCATCGCGAACCTCCGGTACTTGTTGCAGAAGAGAGTATTTTACAGATTTGTGGAGTATATTTAGTTATGAGAGCAATAAGGCTGAATCTTTATTGAGAATAAATCATTCCTATCACGAAAACAGGCTAAACAGCTGCCAGTCAAATCATGTACAGTCAAGCAGAACATGTCACCGTAAAGTTTAATGTTAAAATAATGCATGGACCTCAGACGCTAAAGCTAACTCGCGAAGTTGAAGCTTTGGCAATCTGCTCATCCGCTTCATCGCTGACTCTCGTGCCCATCGTCTGCTGGTCTTCCGCGAGTGTCGCCTCGTAGCTCGGGATATGCTCTGACAGGGGGCGCTGTGTCCGTCGTCGGGAACATACGACGCATAGTACAACGCACACAGAGGCGATTATTCCAATCAGAATAAGAGCAAAATGACCACCGTTCCAAGCGCTAAGCGTATCGTGAACTCCGGCTTCCACAACGAGTCGCTCGGGATCTAGAGCGCCATCTGTCCAGGAATGAGTTTTTATAATTGGATAAATTATAAGTAATAATTAAGTGTGTCACTTACTGGTGTGCATAAACGGCTGATGTTTGGAAGGATGCTGTGATTCCCAGGGAAAACGTATTATAGTGGGAAAGTAGCGCATTGTCGCTGGTTACGGTTGGCTTTTCGTATGCAAAGTGGCTGAGCTTGGTTACCGTTGCATCAGCTCTGATTTGGGTAGTGGTCAAATTACATATAGCGCGAAGGAATAATAATTCAATAATCAAAACAAGAAATAGCATATGGTAATAACTTACAGCTAGTAGAATCGAATCCGTCTGATAATTGTGCACGTAAATCAAATTCAGAAAGCTGTTGTGCAAAACTACGCAATGTTGATCTTCGAGGGTTAATTGTGTATAAACTAATCACAGCTGTGATCACAGCATAAGAAGTTCTATGCACCGGGGCCTGCAAATCTTGTGATAAACACTGTACATTAGAAGAACAACGGCCTATCGCCAGCTTTATTCCAAATCATTTCTTAACGAACTGAATAGACAAGAACAGCTTGTTGATAAAGGGCTGCAGTTTGATCGGACCTTTGATCCGATTGGATTGCAATGCGACTTTATTCGTAACTTAAACTTCGCTAAATGTATATAAACAGCATACTCCTTATTGTACGGTATGTACCGACAGTACAAATCTACGCATACCGGACATATACAGTACATATGTATTCATGCATGTTCTTATGTGTGGTGCGATACAAAAGGCGCTTTTATTGGGCAGCCAACGTTTGGCTTTTGGCTGCCAATTAATGCAGCTAAGCAGAACCGAATTTTCTAGCTGGACCTTTACCAATACAAAATTCGAAAAAATATCGACTCGATGGCATATTTCTCCCTAGTTGAACAGAGTCGTAGTTCTACATATTATGCAGAAAAGGCTTTATGCGTCTGATTACGTTACTCCACAGCTGTTGATGGGTGTCTTCTAAATGAGGAGTCGAGGTTATTTTCGTGACGAGGTGCCAGGTTCGTAAAGAGCTGCTTTTTAAGTCTGCTCACGTACAACAAAAGTCGATTGAGGTTTGTCTGACTGCCGCATGAACATCAGTTTTTCAGGCACGAAACAAAGTGTTAGGAAAGGCCTTACAATTTACAAATGCAAGCACGTTTTTGGATAGACGATTGTTGCCCGTATTCCAGCTATGTTCCAGGAAATACCACAGAACGCAATAAAGATGGCATATAACTAGCTGTCTGTAGAGTGCCCGCTACGGGTTGGCAACCAAAATGTTCGGTGTCAAGATTACGTTGAGAACCAGTAATGGTTTTCGTCACTGTTATTCCCAGATCGTGGTCTGCCAAAGCACAGTGGCTACCACCTGGATGCCATGCAATTGCGTTATTCTGCTATATGTATCGATTTGGCAATAGGCATTGCAAACTCCACTATAGCGATAAGCACACAATTAGTTCAGTGTGAAATGCCCACAACGGCATAACAGAAGGCCAGAAACTACATCTTTATATTATGGCATCGGAAGTGGCATACATTACATTATAGCATACATCATCAGCATCGGAAGTATCTTAATGCACCAGTTATCAAATATTGTCGGCAAACTGAAAAATGTACTGCAAGTCGGCGACTCGGCAACCGAATGCAGACATGGTCAAAATCCAAAACAACAGTCTATACTTCGGAGGCTCACGGAGTGTGCTTTAGACGGAAACAGAGGGATACGGTGGATATCTTTGGGGTTGACATCGGAGCCCATGTCTAGGCCGCCTGTTGATCTTCTTTTGCATAAGTACCGGGTTCACCGAGGCACCGTCTGACGACCCACTGGAACACAACCAGAACTAGAATGGCTACGGAAACGCAAATCAGCGCCACCAAGGCGTGCTCCATAATCGATCCCGTAGACACTTGTCCTTACGGAATGGCTAAGCTCATCAAGTACCAAAATCCAGAATATCTGGTTTATAGGAAGGTTTCCAGAGACGACTGATAAGAAACTTCAACCCGTCCAAGAACTACCATCTGTTCTACTAGGTACCGCACGTGAGCCAATTTGGCTCACGTGCGGCATGCACTTCACGTGTACTCAGATGTAAGCGTTTTTCAAGTGTACCTTTGCTAAAATTTGCAATCTTAGGACTTGCACTAATGGTACAAATACGTTTTAATACAGATGCAAATATGCGGTGTGCGCTACGCAGTGCGAACTAACAGCTGAACTGGAACTAACGTCTACGATTAGTATCGTTTTATGCCAGAAATCGTATGTATCACCACCGCTACAAAATCAGTCTGCACAGTAGACGGGCCTATATGTATACTGCCACGATTTGGAGATGATCGTGATTCGTGGTATGATGTCCAACCGTCGAAATGCCTTAAAGTTTCGACCTTTTCGCACTCTCTTCAGTTGGCGCTTGGATTGCCGGGTACATCACATGGTACTGATTTTTTTTTTGATGTTTTCATTGCTTTATTGCTTCTTAGAGCTTTGACCACTCTTCTGTCACTACAAATAATGGTACTGATTAGTGCTTGACTGGAAACGTGCACAAATGCGGCTGCTGTGGTTGAATGTTTCATATTAATCGTAAGGGTGATTTTTTGTTTCTACGATTTTTGTATTTTGACTTGATTCCGGGCGGCACAGGTTCTGTTTTTGTGATGGACTGTAAAAAAAGGCGAGAACACTCGTACGACACCTATGCACTAGTACCTGTCATTACCGTACACTGACGTGTAAAAGCACAATACGGGGCTACGGTAGCAGCAGCACTCTAGGAGAAATGTAACCGTGAAATGGACTGAAACCTGGTCACAGAAACAATCTACCGCGAGTTGTCGCTTTGACTTTACATGAAATGTGCAAATCGAATGTGGTGATCCTTGCATTTATAATGTTGTTTGAGTTTTGCAGTTGTTCGGACCAGCCAACAAGTACGGTGACAGCTGGGATCCGCGAGAGGGCGTCCAGTGGACCAGTGGGGTTAAACCAGCAGTGCAATGCACCGTTGTGTCAGCAGGTGCGAGCACGCACTGCCACTCCATCCCGGTTCGCTGGCAGTTGCTCCTGTTGATCTCCATCGGTAATGTGACGCTCTTCAGCGACTTGGATGTGCAATGTCGCGAACGAGCTGTCAGCACCGGTGTCCATCAACCGACATACCATCGAGGTCACACGCTGTGTACACAATGTGTTTACATCCTGTAGAACAAAACATTACGCTTGTTCTATCGAACGCATATTAAATATTCAGGTGTAATGGAAGTCCTCCTGCATCACGCAAACTGATGCAAACTTGAATGGGTTGGACAGACGCATCTGCATGCAGACGGTGTTGTGCATGTACTGCACGTGACCGTACATGCACAACCGTGACAACAATGAAACTTTGGAAAAATCAAATACATAAAAGAAACCAGATAATGTTCAAGTGGGCGGTGTAAAAGAGGTCTGACAAAAACATCGAAAGCAAATTTATTAAGAATTAAGCTACGACATACTTCGAAGTATATGCAGGGTTGAAATCAAACAAGATTTTGGGCAATGTGACTTGATTAAAACTTGATTTAGACACTCTTTATTGGGTATGCGATACAATTGCAAGAAACTCGCGCTAAAGTTACTACTGCATTTATGCCAATACTGAAAACTGAAACCAAAACAACTAATACCAGTATTATCATTCAGAACCACCTTAGTACGTGGCAATATACCTAACACCGATGCTGCGGTTCCTCTAACGGAAGCAACGGGAAATTGTGTTTGAAAAATGCAGTAGAACACACCCCGGCCGATTTTCACAACTTTCACGATCTAACAAGTTAAACTTGATTCAATGCTTGAAATGCTTGAAATGCTTGTTTTGAATGATGTCACCCATATACAATGAATTACGGAGGCACAGTTTGATTGGGATTTAAAATGAGTTGAGGCCTGAAATGTGAAATGTTTGAGATTTCTTGATTTCAACGCTACGATGCGCACCTCGTGAACTTGCAAGCATATACAGTGAACAGCGATAAAGATATTGATTATTTTGCCGTACAGGTATAACGTACCATGCAGTTATGCATCACTCGATCTACTCACCCAAATCCCCCACGTAACGTCTTGCTTCCGTTGCGCTTTTCCAGTTCACACACAACAACCGGACATCGTTGTCCGCTCTTGTAATCATTTTTTCCACAGCACATTTCAACACCGGTCTAGATGGCTGATTATCCGCCAAAAACTTGGTTTGCTGTCGAAAAATGCTCCCAATTCGCTTAATCTAACGACTTAACGTCAACTGAGGTGTGCAGAAAGATTTGATCATTAATGACAGTTGAGAAATGTGGGTTAACGTGATGTCGGATATGGGGACTGATGAGGAGATGTCGGCAAACTAAACAGTTGCGGGTTTCATCGGTTCTGGTTGGAGAGAAGTTGGAATTGAAGTGTGATTAAGTGTTAAATTAATCTGGGTGAATTTTGCGGGAAAATTGGAGTTTTTTCGCATCTGCATCCAGTTTTCCGAGGTACGTAGCAATAATGAAAATGCTAAATAAATTTATTAAATATATAATGAAAGAAATAGAAATAGAATTTAAATATAATAATAGAATAGTTTAAATTATAGAATTTAAAAAAATAAAAAATATAACTTTTTGCTTGCTTAATTTATTTTGATATTTGCCGCAGTTTGCCACAACTGATCTGTATTTATTTTCCAGTAATATCTTGAACGTTATTATTAAATTGATACTAAATCACGGTAGGGAGTAAAAAACTGGTGTTTTAGGATAATTTCGATAAATTTCCACGGTTTCAGTTTTGATGGCAGAGTTTATGAAACTGTAATACGCCGATCGGTGTTCGATGAATGTTTTACGTAATTTTGAATTTTTTTCTGTAGACCACGCAGCACGTTTTTCTATTGATTGCCATTTCGTGTTTGGCATCTATATACTTCTAAAGCATGTTTGGTAAGCTTGGTCAACACGTAAATCTCACGTTTACTCTGATTACCGAATCTGTGTTAATCTTCACACAGCGGCATGTATGATGGCTTACGTCAAAACTGACCATTCAGCGAGGATTCCCATAATAATACGCCTTTTGACCGCGTTGTATATCAATGCAAACAAATGTTGTTAGTAAATTACGTGAGTTTGTGTAAACAATAGCTGGATACGTTTCAGACGTAGATTTTACACATGGACGTATTTCTATTGTTATATTGTAATAATATATTATTGCATTCTTTATTAGTGTTACATAATTTAATTTTCGATTTCAGTGAATTTGTAATTTAATTCTAAATGCATAATAACATTTTGAATAACGCTGGCTGTATTTTTTAGTTATTATTACCGTTGTACCGCTAATTCTAAATTACCGCGCGGTGACATTTGTAGAATAGTCACGTTAATTAACAGATTTATCCAGTATCCACTCTTGGTTTCATTGTTTATATATTTCCAATTTGAATCCACTTTTGTAGATTCCAGAACTTGTTAAATGAACTTGTCGATTCAGTCTTCATGTTACTAAATAAGTTTCACATTGCTGGAATACTCTTTTTCATTAACGAATAAATTTTAATATACTTTATTATTATTCACTGATATTCTTTTATGATTTATTTAATTTACGTTTTTATAAATTTTTGATTTTGTTTTGTAAATTTTTTTTATAAAATTATTTTTCAATTCGTATAACCGTTGAACTGGTTGATGAGTCGGTTGCCTTTAACGGCATCACATTCCTGTGTGATTAGCTGTCGCCCGACGCGCCATTAAGCGGTGAGTAATTCCCATGGCCGGCCATGAATCATGGGAACGTGTTTACTCATCGCCACCAAAATTTTAACGGGTACGTTACTCTCACCATCCTCGCCATCTCTCTCGCCGCATGGTCAGTGGTGTTGTGGTAATGATGCACAGTAAAAGATATATATTTCCAAGCGACTCATCAATTTTTGCGATGGTGATTGCGTGTCACGCGTGAAGATGATGAAATATGATGTGGCCGGTCATGATCAGGGCAGCATCGCGACCAGTCTCTCACCGTGATCATGTGGCACACTGCTGGCCCCATCAGACCGGCAGATGTCCGTTCTTGACGCCTGCCCATCACTTTCATTCAGCATCTGCTTTTGGGAAAAAATTAACAACGTGTTTCGGTCAAGTTTTTCTATTTTAGGAAAAAATTGAAACGAAGACTATTTATTTCCCGAATACACAGTGAATTTGAGGAAGATTATCAGCTAGTAGATTCGTTTTAAATAATATTAATGTTCACCTTTGTTTCAGTTTTACAATGTGTTTTATTTAGTAAATAAGTAGTTATAATATTTTGTAAAAAAATATTATAAAAATATAATTTATTTTAATTTAATTGGATTTAATTTTAGTTTTTTTATTTCTGTGTCTAGAAATATTTATTTTTGTAAATTTATTTTTATTTTTTTTAGTGTTAAGTTTGTTTAATTTTTGCCAGCCTAGTTGCTTTGAAAATTAAAAGTTGCGATATACTCTAATGCGTTTGAAAGCGGCGGTCGTGTATGTTTTATGGAACGCGATAAACTCTCGAAGTCGCTGATCTGCCATTCCATCAAAAAGCGCAGCCATTTCTCGATGGGGTGAAAAATGCGTGAAAAATATGTTTGATGGAGTAAAGTGTAAAATAGCCATTAAGGCCACTCACTGCGCCCCGACGCATTGCAGCGCGGCGTCATCCATCAAAAAAACAAGCCCTGTCACGGGGCGCTAGACAGATGAATTACAACCACAATAATCGCCGATAATCAGCTTTGCTACTTGCGCACCCGGTGTGGTCACTCCACACAGCGCTACCAACTGCGCTTATCGTTCAACCGATAGTTTATCGAAATACTCCAACCTTTACGACAAATGTTGTCTGAAAAGGCCTTTCAAATGTAGCAAACAGACTGAAAATGGTAATCAACAATTATTTAAACACAAATAACAAAAACGTTATTTTTATTCACTGGTAGAAAGACTGTACAGAAAAATCATAATGAAAAATTGGAAAAAAGGGAAAAAATCGTAACAAAGGAAATAACAAGCAAATGAAAATTATAGGAAAAATAAAAAGAACAGAAAGAAATTAAAAAATGTATAATTGCGTAAGCAGATTAAAGCCAAATTATTAAAATAAATACAGTGAAAACAACTGATAAAAAGTTACTGCGTTAAACGTAAAGTTATCGAGCATTTAAGACTAATTATTCAAAATGTACGAAAAATATCTTTTCACAATTTGCCCTACAGAATGTGTAGAAAAATGCACTGTGGTCTTAACATATTAGGGCAGAGTGATTGTTGATAATCGCGCTTAAAACAAGGTGAACGCGTGAGTGACACGTATTGAGCCGGCATTAGCCGGTATTTGCAGCGCTCCATTTAGGAATTCAAGTCCACTAATCCCGCCCATCATTTTTCACCCAAACCCCATAATATCTGAATAAACACAATATTTACCTGCTTATCAGCGCTGCATCAAGGTCAGAAGTGGAGCAGATGTGGACAGACGGTTGTAAATAGTCATTAACCTGCTTAGTGGTTATTCAATATATTGCGCTGGCTTGCTCTACTAAATCAATCGGCAAGAAAATCGACGCAGTTATATTCGAGTGGTTATTACGGTTAGTGCTGCTGCGATGCTGCTTCACCTGCCATCAATCAATCAGAAACACGGCGGACGGAGAATTTATGCACGCTAAATAAGGTCACGCGAGTCTGACGTGAAGCTGCTGTCGTATATCATCGTAAAAGTTCGAGTCAGTTTTTTTATTACTTCTAGACAGATTAGAGTGTTTGTACTCCTTCCCGGTTCGAATTATTGGAAGTGAGTTATAAAGTTAGCAAAACAATGTCAACAAACAACGTTTTTACGGTGATATATTTACCAAAAATATTATAAAAAAGCACGAAACTATTCATGATAGAAAATGAAATAAAAATAATAACTTTAACAGAGCAGTTTAAGCAGGCAATTCTGTATCCGCTTTCTATATATAAATTTATTTGTATTCAAATCAATAAATTACGCAATATATTTTTAAATAAATAAGCGATATAACAATAATGCGATTTATATTGTTATTGTTATTTTGGTCATTATTTGAATGATAAATTATCGTTAAATTTCATGTGATAAATTTGCGCCGACATGAACAGCGTAAAAATTTGCCACTGCACTTTTCACTAATCGGTTGTTTGCTCCATTAAAAGTATCTGCTCGGTGGCGAAAGCGAATTCTCGGGCCATAATGCACAATCCCTTCCGGCGCTGCTACCTGCACATGTAGGCCGCTCATCATAATCATGAATCGTTAATGAGCCAGCCATAACACCGTCTCTACAATGTGCCTACGTTGAAAGCCGGGAACGAGTCCACTGTGTGTATCATAACCGCTACACACACTGTATCCATTTGCACCGGTGTAATTGTTACAGCATCCGCTCTTGTACCTTTTACTTTTTTCCTCCGCTCGCGTATATACGAGCCAATAGCCGCCGCTGAGCGCCGGACACGATCGCGTTACATGGCCGTACACGGTTACATGTAAGGCTCTAGTGTGCTGTGTACGATGACTGTGAGCTGCTTTTTCTCTGACCAACTTGTCCGCATTTCCACTTGAGCGATTCTTTCTGTGCAGCTGGCCACTGTGTGACAAACGGGTGGCGGATGTTTGAATTGGAAAATGCACGGCGGTCTCCCGGGTTTTTGACACTGATTGAACCAATTTTATTTTTATACTTTTTCCAGTTTGTATAATGTAGCGCTGGTGGTAGTTTCTCTGTATCAAATTATCTATATCCAACTCATTCTATCATTTGATTGGAATTTTATTCTGTTTGAAAATTGGTGCATCTCGTTTGTTTCCCTGTATCGGCCATTTCGAAACTGCGAAATTGGAATTTTATTTTATAATTTTAGTTTGGTCATTGCAATTGGTGAATTAATTTTCCTTTTTGTGTGGAATTATGTTCATGATTCCAAACTGGGCGCGACCGGTTTTTTCGCTGTATTGACCCATATATTTGTGTGTAATTTGGAACGTTGCTTGTGTGATTTGGAAAGAGTATATACAGTGCACACCGCGTATCGCGTTCGAATCGCTCGTTTTATTGTGCTTTGACTTCCGCAATTAATTGCATAACGATCGCGCTGCCGATGCGCTTGTTTCCATTATATTTCCATACGCGACCGATGAGCGTACATTTATTTATTGCCGGCTCATTTATGTTTATCTTTGCAGAGATTAATGCGCTGGCATTAATTACGGACCATTAACCATCGAGATTCGAACGATTATCTGCCTTTCTACTTACACTGGGAATCGTACGACATACTATTGGATTTTGTGTTCCAAATTCACCAGAATATTTGTATTTACTCGGCTTCGATAATTTTTTGATCGTTAACCAGCGAAACTCGGAAACAATATCAAAAAATTGAGAAAAAATCGGAAATTTTGAGTTGGATTATCAGTAACTGCATTTCAGCGGTTTTGTGCTATCTCCCGGCAAATCGATTAATTCGACCAATCAGATTGCGAGGATAACTAATGGGCCAATTTCCCATCGTTATCCTGTTCATTTCCTCGGAAAATTACTCTGAATAATTGAAGAAAAATCGGAGAATCTTGAGCGGAATAATTCCAAAAGATCCCGTAATAATTTAATTAATTATCGCTTATTTATCAGTCCGACCAATCACAAAGCAAGGATGTCTTGGAGCCCCATCTAAACGAATGAGAATCATACGCTACGTCTTAATCTAAGCGACTATTATATAGAACAATGGATAAAGTGGACCGTTACGTGTCCAGCGCCTCGCTGACCATCCGCCCGCACCCCTCC
>JAQGAU010001468.1:0-19210 GCA_034698045.1 Paramacrobiotus richtersi | reverse complement strand
ACCACAGCCACAGTGGACCAGGAAGAACCACTAACGGCCGCAAAAATCAACAACCACCGTCGACCACTAACGACCACAAAGATCAGCGGAAACCACAACCACAGCCGACCACAACCACGTCCGTGGTCGCCACGTTTTAGATACACCCTTCTAGGAGGTGACTTCCGACAGGTGCTACCAGTCGTAGTTCACGGAAGTAAAGCTCAGCAGCTGGCAGCTTGCATAAAACGCTCCGTTCTCTGGCGCGTTTTCAAGACATATCATCTGACTCACAACGTTCGTGCAACGCCCGGTCAGGACCAATTTTTTGACTGGCTGCTCCACCTTGGAGAAGGCTTGCTGCCCACCGATGAAGATGACCAAATAACAGTACCACAGCAGTGCCTCAGTTCGGGTAAGACCATTAAGTTGCAGCAATGAATCCTGAATGCATGCTTAGCCCAAAATTTGACATTTTTGTAAGCTTAGTAAACCACTAAGGCAAGCGCTGTTTATTCAGGTGGTGCACTGTTCAGGTACGAGTGTATTAGAATAGGAATCGTGAAATAAGGCAGCAAGTTCTGTCAACCAGCTTACACGGCCGCATCTGTAGCATGGTTCCAAATAATGCATTCGTTATGTAGGCAGTATCATCCAAGAAATTTTTGGAGACGACATCGCCACAACTAATACAGACGAGCTGCTTAAAAGTGTTATTCTGTGCCCGACCAACGAGGAAACTTTAGATATCAACGATCAGGTTGTCGAAAAACTCCCAGGCGAACCGGTTACTTATACGAGTATAGATACAGCAGAGTGTGAAAACGGCGAAGATCCCACGGAGTTTCCCGAAGAATTTCTGTACACCTTAACGCCAAGTGGATTGCCTCCTCATATCTTAACGCTGAAGGTTGGCACCGTAGTGATGCTGCTTCGAAATTTGGACGCGAAACATGGACTTTGCAACGGCACTCGCATGATCATAAGAGCACTCAACCGCTACAGCTTGGATTGCGAGATTCTGAGCGGATCAAGCAGGGGAAAGCGAACGCTTATTCCCAGAATCAAACTGCAACCCACGGGCGACTTCTTGCCATTCTCATTTAGCCGGCTTCAGTTTCCCGTGCGCATTGCTTTTGCAATGACGAATAATAAAGCTCAAGGGCAAACATTCGAAAGAGTTGGAATCGTATTGAAATCGCCTGTATTTAGCCATGGTCAACTGTATGTTGCGTTTTCTAGAGGGCGGAATTTTGACAACGTAAGGGTCTTACTCCCGACCGGAAAGCTGTGTACAAAAAATGTTGTGTACAAAGAACTGTTTCGTTAAACCAATGAACATAAAGCGGATATTCTGTAATCTGTCATCGATAAATGCCAGTCCATTGTTATTAGCGTATTTACGTGCGTTCACTACGGCAATTGTGTTCTGTTGCTATCGCATGCACGGCCGCGAGTGTCTTCAACAGCTGAGGACAGAGGAAACGGACCGCGGCGCGTAGCGCCGCGGCCGATGCTTGTCCAACAATATTAACCGGCTTATGTCCGTCTGTGTGTTTGTCACGATTGCGCCTCCAAAGCGTTCTGATTCGTTAATCCAGTTCGCTCTTCGAATGTATAGAACCAGTTGAACCAAGCTCTGCTTACTGTACTTCTTTTGCTTATTGCACTTCTGTTTCTCTGCTTCGCCAGAAAGCTTTTAAATTATGGCATACCAAAGTTTGACAAGAATGCAATATGGTCCAAGTATACTGGTCCTTAGTTAAGTACGTAGGTTTCCGAGTCCTTAGTTATGTGCGCAGGTTAGCCCTTAGTTATGAACGCAGCATTACGGATCCTTAGTTATGTACGCAGGTTTGCGAGCCCTTAGTTATGTACGCTGCATTACGTTTCCTTAGTTATATCCGCAGGTTTGCAAGCCCTTAGTTAAGTCCGCAGGTTTGCGAGTCCTTAGTTATGTACGCAGGTTTGCGAGCCCTTAGTTATGTACGCTGCATTACGTTTCCTTAGTTATATCCGCAGGTTTGCAAGCCCTTAGTTAAGTCCGCAGGTTTGCGAGTCCTTAGCTATGTACGCAGGTTTGCGAGCCCTTAGTTATGTGGGCTGCATTACGTTTCTTTAGTTATATCCGCAGGTTTGCAAGCCCTTAGTTAAGTCCGCAGGTTTGCGAGTCCTTAGCTATGTACGCAGGTTTGCGAGCCCTTAGTTATGTGGGCTGCATTACGTTTCTTTAGTTATATCCGCAGGTTTGCAAGCCCTTAGTTAAGTCCGCAGGTTTGCGAGTCCTTAGTTATGTACACAGGTTTGTCAGTCCTTAGTTAAGTACTATGGTTTGTGGACCTTAAATCTGCTACAAAGGTTTGCGAGCCTTTAGTGTTGTACGAAGTTTTGTGGAACTTTAGTCCGGTACAAAGGTTTGCGAGTTCTTAGTTAAGTACGTAGGTTTGCGAGTCCTTAGTTAATTAAGTACGTACGCAAAACTTTGACACACATTTTGACCCTTTGTTCTTCGGACTCGAATGCTAACATTCTGATCGGTGCTTCTGTTAGGTCATTTGACCCGTTAAACACGTTTTTTTATCGTTCTAGCCAAATCACGCGGGTCTTTTCGTTAGTATTTCATTCCCGGAACATACCCAAAACTTCAAATTGTGATTGTTGTTCGCCCATGCGCTCAGTTCTCATCGGCTGCCATAAGCCATATGAGATCGCTCAGAACCACGTTACTGTGACTGCTATATACGCCTTGCTTCAGGGTATCCCGATTTTGTCTATTTGCATCTTTATTAGTGGCATCTACGTTGTCAGGAAGCGGAACACATTCTACTCAATGATGCCCATCGTTGTGTCCAGTGGTGCTTTTATTTTCAAGCGCATCTTTCCGTTGAAGTCAGTTAACGCTTTTCTGTTACCATGAGTCAACAGGTTACTCACGACTATGTGATAGCCTGTGATTTGCCTATGAGAATTGGTACATTTGTTTGGCTCATTGGAAAGGTTGAGAAGACGTCCCAAGAGCGGATGAAACTACATGTGCGGTCTCCGGATAGCATTGTTTTGTTCATAAATTTAAGTGAACCGGTAAGAACTGTTTTGCTATGCAGTTAACTACGCACATATGTTGTACAAAAACTTTGTATAGTACGTGGGACCAAACGAATGCTATGTGGAAGTGGGAGGATCGGTTACCGGAACTAGAACCTTACTGTGTCAACACCTAAACTGTGAACTTCAAGGATCGTCAATCCTGGAGAATCGTTTCGGTAACGCAGATGTTGCAGCTTGATCACACTCATTCGTGAAATTTTGATGGTCGTGTTCGTAGAGTTGTTGCGCGAACGAGCCCCTTCTACATCACGGGGGCCGCTTTCAGTTGCTGATCGTCAGCGCCGGTCACGTGCTGGAGAATCGGAAGAAAAAACTGTTGATCGGCGGCAGGTGGAGGAAAGAAGGCAGCTCGCTGCACGTCAAGAAGAGTCCGAGGAAGCAGCATTACAGCGCCGGCAAAGCAATGCTGAAAGGCAGCGCGCAGTACGAGAAAACGAATCTGCCGAAGAAACAATGCAAAGAATGCAGGCCGACGCTGAGAGAAAGCGAAGAGCGAGAGCAGACCAGACGCTACATGTAGCAGAAGAACGCCGGGCGAACGAAGCTGCGGTTAGGAAAAAACAACGCGCGTGTGTGTGTTCAAACAACGTGTTCAAAGCTTCATGCTACACGGACCATGTGGTCATCTTAATCGAGGCTCGGTATGCATGCGTGAGACGGGTTCGTGTCATGCGAATTTTCCCAAGCCTTTCTGTCAAGAAACTAACCCGAATAAGAATGGGTACCCGCAGTATAGAAGACGGGATAACGGACGCGTTATTTTTGCTCGAGGATATCAGCTAGATAACAGCTGGGTTGTTCCCTATAACCCGTATTTGCTGCTGAAATATAACTGCCATATCAACGTGGAAATCTGCGCAACTGTTAAAAGCTTCAAGTATATTTACAAATATATATTCAAAGGACACGACGTGGCCTTGATGAGCATGACCAACACCGCAGGAGATCAAGTTCTGAACCTTGACGAAATAGCCGCTTATGTGGAAGCGCGCTACATCAGCGCTCCAGAGGCATGTTGGCGGCTGAATAAGTACGAGATGCAGCTCATGTCGCACTCGATTGTTCGCCTCCCTGTGCATAAGCCCGACGAGCAAGATATTTTCTTTGAAGCCGGACAAGAGGAGCTCGCTGTTGAGCTTGCTGCAAACCGCGACACCATGCTGACTGCATGGTTTAAGTTGAACACCGCGAATCCAGAGGCCCGATCGCTTTTGTATCACGACATTCCGGTCGCCTATCGATTTGACAAAGGTGCATGGATTGAGCGTGTACGAGACACAAATGGACAAATTATTGGACGGATGTACACGGTTAACCCACGCGACTACGAGCGATTTTACCTTCGTTTGTTGCTCCTTCATGTTCCTGGTGCATGTAGCTTTGAGGATTTGAGGACCGTAGAAGGAGAGACAGCTCCTACGTTCGAAGGTGCAGCCCGCTTACGCGGATTATTGGAGAATAGCGATCAGTGGATTAGGTGTATGGAAGAGGCTGAGTACGTTGCAATGCCGGCAGCGATTCGTAGCCTTTTCGTTACAATTTTAGTATACGGTCACCTTTCTCCCGTTGATGCGCGTATAATGTGGGAAAGATTCTCTTGGTGCATGTGCGAAGACTTTCGGCTCCACTCCTCACAAGAGAAGGCGTTATATCTAGCGTACGCAGATGTCAACAAGCGTCTGGATTCCTTTGGCGTCTCTTTGTTTCATCCATACGGTGTTCCTGAACCGCCTAAACCAGCAGACATTATGGAGGAAGCTGTGGATCGACAAGCGGAACTGGAAAAAGGAGTGGCGATGATATCTGTAATGAACGATGCTCAACGCACTGTAGTGAATGCAGTTCTTAGCGCGGTACACGGCACGTCTGAACAAAAGTGCTTTTTTATTGACGCTCCTGGAGGTACCGGTAAAACGTTCGTCTTTACCGCGCTTGCACACCAGCTCACGGGGGAAGGAGTTTCTGTTATGTGCATGGCAAGTACAGGGATTGCCGGTAACTTATTACCACGCGGAACAACTGTCCATACGGGCGTCGGATTGCCGTTGTCGCTTCATGAGAACTCGCGTCTTGCGGTCGGTTCTCGATCTCAACTTGGAGCAAGGCTTCAAAACGTTGCGGTTATCTTACTGGATGAAGCGCCAATGTTACCTGGCTTGGCCTATGAAACGATTGATAACAGCTTCCGCGAAATGATGGGAAACAACTTGCCATTCGGTGGAAAAATTGTGGTCCTTGGAGGAGATTTTCGTCAGGTACTACCAATTGTAGTACACGGAAGCAGAACTCAGCAGTTAGCTGCTTGCATAAAACGCTCCGTTCTATGGCGCTTTTTTAAAACATATCATCTGACTCACAATGTTCGTGCAAACTCCGGTCAGGAACAGTTCTGTGACTGGCTTCTGCAACTAGGAGAAGGTTTGCTGCCAACCGACGAGGATGACCAGATAATGATTCCGGAACAGTGTCGTAGCGCAGGTAAGATTTTGATACTACTAATAAAAACGAAACATAAGAAACGGTGCAAAACTATTTTAGTGAAGCGCTTCCGTTAGTCCGTGCAGTAATGTACGAAAGTTATCCAGTCATTACCAAATACAATGCAGCGCGAAACAATAACTGAATTCGAACTAAATGTTATGCAGTCGACACCACAAAATCAGAACGTATTATCAGTAGCCCATGCAAAACATCTATATCCTAAGATCAAGGCCAAAATAACCCGACAGTGGTCCAGTGGCTGGGTTCTGACATCCATGCGTTATTTAGGCAGTATCATCCACGAAATATTCGGCGACGATATTGCGACAGATGACACAGATGAGCTGCTGAAAGGTGTCATTCTTTGCCCGACCAATGAAGAAACTCTTGATATCAACGACCAGGTAGTTGCCAAACTTCCGGGTGAAGCTGTTACTTACACAAGCGTGGACATGGCCATATGCGATAATGGCGAAGATCCCACGGAATTTCCAGAGGAATTTCTGTACACGTTAACGCCAAGCGGATTACCTCCTCATATTCTAACTCTGAAAGTTGGCACCGTAGTAATGTTGCTCCGAAACCTGGATGCAAAGCACGGACTATGCAACGGCACACGGATGATCATTAGGAAACTGAACCGGTACAGCCTCGATTGCGAGATTCTAAGCGGATCAAGTAGGGGAAAGCGAACGCTTATTCCCAGAATCAAGTTGCAACCAACTGGGGACTTTCTACCATTCTCCTTCAGCCGGTTACAGTTTCCTGTACGTATTGCTTTCGCAATGACGATTAACAAGGCGCAGGGTCAAACCTTTGAAAGAGTTGGAATTGTATTAAAATCGCCAGTTTTCAGCCATGGCCAACTGTATGTTGCGTTTTCTAGAGCACGGTGTTTTGAAAACATAAAAGTCGTCCTGCCCTGTGGAAAACTCTTTACAAAAAATGTTGTATATAGAGAACTGTTCCGTTAGACTCTGGGAGCAAAAGATGGACTGTTTGAGTTCTGTTAGCAATACAACTCTTTCAGTTAATACGCGTGTTAGCGGTTGGTACGGGATTAAACTCGAGAAATATGAACTCGCTAAACATTAATCAGATAATACTAGCGTTATTGATCTTTTGATACTACAGGGTAGCCTCTCCTGAGCCATGTACAGAGAACAACCAACCAGCTTTGATCTTCGAAGCGTACCTCCAATACCAATAGTTTGTGTACCAATAGTTTGTGTGAGTAGATATGGTTGTCATACTCTGGATGAGGCGCAAATGTTTGACTTCTCAATGAGGTACAAAGGTATTTCAGTAATTAGTGAGGTCTTCCAGCTTGACCATCTTCATCGTGAGGTATTTTAAGCGACACTCTGCTTGCAGTACTACTGGGCACTGCACACTCGATATACACTACATTAAACGACTGCACAATCAGTAGTCCTCCGGTCCGCTGCACACTTGACGTGCATGGCTTTATACGAGTGCACATTCAGCGTGCAGCCTTTAGGCGACTGTACACTTAGTGCTCAATGCTTACACCAAATGCCCATTGGATGCAGGTCTACGAGTCCTTGATCATGCACGCTGGTTTGCGCATTTTTTAATATGTGGGGCAGGTTTGGGGCACCTATGCTGTGACTTAGCTATGACTTATGCTCGCAGGTTTGCGAATTCTTAGTAATGCACCAAGTTTGCAAGCCTATGACTAAGTATAAAGGTTTGCGAGACCTTGGTTATGAATGCAGGTTTGGGGTTCCTTGGTTACGTACGCAGATTTGCGAGCCTTCATACAAGTGTGTAGTTTCGCGAGTCCTGAAGTAAGTGCACAGGTACGCGAATTCTTGGTTATAAACGCAGATTTGCGAGGCGTTAGTTGTGTGCGCAGGTTTGCGTGTTGTTGTTAAGTACGAAGGTTTGCGAGTTTCCGATGAGTACGCAGGTTTCGAAACTTTTAGTTATGTACGCGGGTTTGCGAGACCTTAATTATGGACGCGGTTTCTGAGCTGTCAGATGATGGCTCTGGTTTGTGAATCATTAGTTGTCTATGACGTTGCGTGAGCTTTCGGTACAGTGGTTGTGTAAGCATTTGTTCCGGACTCTAGGTACACTAATCTTAAGTGATCCACAAACGTTTGCAATTCCATAGTGCGGTAAAAAGGTTTGTTAATCGGTAAAGAGGTACAAAGGTTTCGAGTCCTTAGTGAAGTGCAACGGGTCGTAATTCCTTAGTTGAGGTGTGAAGGTTTGTAAGTACAAGGGACACGGATTACCACTTACTGGTGAGGTACAAATTTTTATGACGTTTTGACCGTTCTACGTATACTGGCCGACCCTTTGACACTACTGGGACTTTTGTACCGTAAGCAGTTACCTCTTGAACTTCCGACCCAGTAGAACCTTTTGATTCAAAGGACAAAACATTTTGTTTTCCCGAGGCGGATGCCTTTCTGGACATTACACTTAGTTGTTTTGTTCTGCTGACCCAGATCCGATTCATAACCTAATTCTGTGCTGTTCGGCATCTGAGACCGCGTGTGTGTCTTTTGTCATTTCGGCAATAATTCCTTGAAAGGCAACTGGAAAACCTGAACTAAATTGTCGGCTTATCCACGCCCACTTGAATGGAAAGTTCCCGTAAACTCACTGAGAGTGCTAGCCGGAAAAGCACCAGTAAGATATATAAACCAACAATACAGCCATTCTAGCTGTTTGCAAACTTTCTGCCAGAATTTTTTCAAAAGTTTTGGCTGCGACTTGGCATCAGCTTTGACTGTGTGCGGACTTCCACACAAGCTTTGCTCATAATTCTGTGGCTGTTAAGATGGATTTTGGTGTTTTTGAACAACTGGCCGGGTCCTCCGCGCAAGCCCAAGGAACAATCGTTGTCCAAATAGCAGTAAGTTTATAAGCAAAGTTTCTTGCGGAGCCTTTTGTAATTGTACTTGCGTAGGAAGTGATCTCATCAAATAGCCTTATGCTCTGGGACGGATACATGAAAATTGGTGAGATGACCCGTCTTTCTTTGGTTAAAGTTTTGGTCTGTGATTCTTTCTTATATCAATCTTACAGTTGGTGTCGTTAACGTTCCCGAAAGTTGTGAACTCGGTGGCTTGACGTTTGCAACGATCACGCTAAAGCAGTTCAAAGTTTTTGGCAGGTTCGTCGTAGGTAATTAGCAACGTTCCTTGAAACGTGTAACACCCCGTAATTCTAGAGAAAGGCTTATTATAAGCCTGTTCGAAGTTCTGGCTTCTGGAGAAGATAACGGCGAAGCACTTCTTGCTCAGAATCCGGCGCTACAGAAAACTGGTTTGGTCAATTTGCGTACGGGAAAGAACAAGTAAGGGCACTGTGTAGGTTCGCATTCAAAACTTCAGCGCAAAGAACAGTTCATTGTTACAACTACTGAGTAAACTGACGAGCCCTATAAGCATTCACATGGTATTAACATCTTAGTGCAAAACTGCTGAGTCGCAAAGCAGATTACTTTCGAAAAACTCCAATTATAGTTAAACGCAAAGGTTCATTAACCTTAGTTAAGTTCAACGGTACACTAAAGATACAGTTAATCATTAGTGAGGTAAAATCCTTTGTTAGACCTGAGTGAAGTACTAGGGTTCGTAAATCATTAGTAAGACACAAAGCTTGCGCTGTTTGTACTTCAGAATTGTTTGCGGAGTCGTGCTTTCGGTCGACAAAACGTATTCGAACCCCGACGACCCGCTTGGGAACAAGCGATTCCGAAAAATTATGCTGGCGGACCATACTGGAAGTGTTAATGTCACAGCCTGGCGAGAATGCGTTGAGCTGTTGGATGGCATATGCGTTGGAGACGTAAGCTAACTGCGTTACTAAATCAGGAAGATGTTGCACGTTGTTTTCTGGTGCTTTGTAGTTCGTTAAGATCACCAACGTCAATCTGGATCTAAATGAAAAATACCAGCAATCAGCTACATGCAAAATTGGTGTGACGTTAACCGGTACGTCGACCATCATTCCGGAGAAGGGTGTCTTAGAGATTCCGCAAAGACGTCTGAGGACAATTGGATCGGCCATTGCAGCGGACCGCATTTCTGGACCGTATGGTAAGCTCGCAAGTACAAATGTCCTGTGAGAGTATACAGCTATTGACCATACGGTATTGGGCGCTATACATTAAGAAAGGTATAGACATTTCGGCATCTGTCAATTCAAGGCGATTTACACAGTAAAAGATTTACATAGCCTGCTCCGTAGATCTTTTCGGCGTTGTCGAGGACGTGGAGAGGTATAACAGTATTAACAAAACTCGCGTTGTTCGCCTGCTTGACCCTACCGTGGATCCTCAATCATGTGCTATTACACTGCACGGTAACTTGGTAAGCTATTCGTGTTTTCCTGTTTTCCTGAAACATCGTGCTGCTCACTTAAATTATTTGCCAGGCTGGACGATTTTGCATGGACTACAAATATAAACTGGTTATACTGTGCAGTCTCCAAACCGCGGCCGAAGGAAACATCATGGGGAAGGACGGCGAGACGTTTTGCTACATCTGCATGCAGCGCACGAAGCAGACTGCACCGATCGTGGACTGGGCCATTAAGATGGGCTATATTGCCAGCGCTGAGGTAACAGAGCCCACCCCTATCCTAGCCTTGCTGCAGACGAGCTCCACCCCAACAAAACGGCAGCATTCGGAAAGTGCAAGTGACGAAGACGATGCAGCTCTCAAGCGCAAATAGGATGCTTGATTTTGATTCGACAAATCTTTCTTTTTGTTACGTTACTTCTACCATAACTACAAGATACGCCACTTTTTCTTTCTTCCAGCAAATAGTCTCAGAAAATCTGCAGGCCACGCAGAGCGTGCTCATTAACATACAGCTGTCTCTGTCTTAAAGTTTTAATAACAATGTTTTGCTTTCTTCAAGCTTGCGAAATCTCTGCTATGGTTCAGGCTGCAGCTACACGATTTCAGAATTTTCAATCGACAACCTGAATAAAGCTGCGTTAAAACTAGCATATGCCGCTGGTTCCAGCATCACAGTACTTAGATAGAATCAAAGTACACGGAACGCATGGGCTACCAAAATACAGTTTGTCATGGGACCTATTCATTAGCAACCGTCCAGTCATTAACTGAGCAGTAAATCATTTACGTCATCAAAAACAGTAAGTCATCTGATGCGGCGCGTTAGTCACATGTGTGTACAAATATTGCGTTGACACGACGTTACCCGCAGCCGCTGAATCTTTAAAAAGGGCTGAAAGTTTCCGAGTTGTTAGTGCCTTACGAAGGTTTGCTAAAACTTAGTCATGCACAAAAGCTGTCGGATCTTTAGTCAAGCACAGAGTAATGCGAGTGTTCCACTGTTGTCCAGCAGTGAGATTTCATAGCCAGAACGATTTCTGATGTAGTCTGCAGTTGTCGACGCTACCACGCCTGTCAGGATCGGTTAGCTCGCTACGATCCAGAACACCCCACAGTTTCTCCAGCCCTTGACGAAACTGAGCTGACCAAAATCTTCCACTCTTATTTCCAGTGATATTATAAGCGTATTATAAGCGTCGAGTCATGTGTGCACCGCAAAGGACGGACATCGGCTCTGTGCAAGGGTATTCACGGGTATCCGCTGTTTTCACGGGTTCTGACCACGGGCGTTACTCGGTGCATGGAGTATCGAACTTTTTAAAAGCGTTAAGAAGACATGTAATGCTTCTCTGTGGTTTACTATCACTTGCAAAGTAGAACACACAGTAGTACACAGGTCATGGCATAATTTACTCCTCAACCTATATTCAAACAGCGGAATTCATAAGAACAGTCCGCGCATTCATAAGAGCACCACGACGGAAGCTGGCTCTAAACTTTCTGATCGCAAAGCAAAGGTACTACAGGAAATACTATCAACGGGTTCTGTTGAGCGGCCGAACATTCTATTAAGCCGTTAAGTATTGGTAGCATTAACGATGAATATAAGTACAAGTGAGCCAAATATTTCGGAAGTGCTGGAAGTGTCCGGTCAAACCACCATCCGTGCATCCCAGAACTTACCACAGTTACGCCTGCCGAGAGCTCAGCCGGAAAGCACTACAGCGGGAAAATTAACGACCACAATCTCGCGGATAAAGACGGTACAGCTGCGATAGGCACTAAACGGCTGGTTTCATTACATTCGTAACTGAAGTAGCCAACGACAGTGTCGTCTGAGTTTACCATGATGATTTACTGTTACGAGTGCAGGCAGACCACTATGAGTACTCCGGAAACCACCACAATTACCACCGCAACTAATGCAAACGGGGGAAGCACTTCAGGTTACTGCACTTCAAATCAGCACTAATGCAGTCGGAGAAGACGATAGTAGCGCTGGGATGTTACTATTCTTACTACGAACGGCAATTTTATCGGCGTAAACTACAGTACTTGAACGAATACCAACGAAAACGAGCAAACATAGAGAAACAATGATACAATGAACACCACCACGGTAAGCCTCGAATCCGCCGCGATTAGTGTATGCAAATTCCGTAATTTCACTACGTGAATGATAAAATGCCAACACTGACCATCCCCAGCTGTTTTATCAAATGTAATACTACTACAACAATCACAGCAACGAGCGATTGCAGAGAGGATATTTTGGCATAAACAATCGAACGTAAGAAAACAACATAAGACATACTGCGCAACAAATAATGTATCCATGATTTGACCATGTACCCCTGATATGACCAGGTCTCTGTCTTAGACCGTCAACAACATCACTACGTGCAAAGACGAGAAAACGAAAAACTTTTGCTATGCAATTGTTTCTGGCAAACTATGTAAATGAAATAAAATGATCAGGAGTGCGCGTTAAGGAGCATGTGCTCTTCGTTGTACCAGCCAACGAATGATTAGAACGACAACAAAATACGGTACCAGAAGTATGTCAGTCCACGGAAACGCGGTTTTCAAAAGTCCGAGGAGCTCTTCGCCAAACGCGGTGGCTTTCGCAGCCGAGTCCGTAAATGAAACCAAGACAACGAACCGAAAGCTGTCCAACATGGGGATAAAGCACTGGACGAGACGGTACGCTGGAAAACGTAATAAGAAAGCAACACATCCGGAAGTTTCCGACTGCTAATCAATGCAGTGATACATGGGATGTCCCATAACCCGCTGAAATTCTGCAGCCCCTGCATTGTTGAGTTGGATGCCGCGGTAGCGCTGCTTTGGGCTTCTTGCTCCATTGTTTCCCGCTGGCCTGATTCCAAAAAGGCTCACCAGTACCTTCCCCAGAGTGTGTCTTTTGCTGGTGTTCTTTTTCAGCTTTATCTGCTTCGACAGTATGTACGAGTCCAAAAAGTCATTCAGCTCATCGACGAACAGCATCGCATTGAGTCCAGGTTCCAGGAAAGTCAGCGCCCAGTCAGTCAGGAAACCACGGTTGTCTAGCGCATTTGGATCATTCACCTGTACTGCGGGGGCTTCATCTTCTTCCTCCTCAAAAAACAGTTGAATAATCCCGTCAAACTCCGCCCGGCAGATTGGACAGCCGGCATTTTGATTGCAACGAGACAAGCAATCAATGTGAAATACGTGGCCACATTCAATGGCGCCGAAATCAAGAGAACGGGCAGTCAGACAGATAACACACTTGGGCGCCATTTTGCAAATCTGATTGGCACTGTTTAACATACGAGAAGAAGTTACAGTTCTGGCCAAATACCTAATGATCGACTACCATGTTGCGACGGCTCTCTTATATACTCCGGGGCAACTTTCCTTCAAGGCATCAGAAAGGGGTGGAACACAGCGCGGGTTATGTCAAAACAAAGGCTCTTTCCTGCAGAGGGGAAACGTAATTGGTTGAATCATATAAAGCCTCAATGTGCGCGTGACAACAAAAGCATTCTGACCCAATTAGCCATCTATGCCTTCTCCCTTAGCCACTTGATCAGTCGGTGTGCAGATAAATAGCCCTTATGTCCCAGCCATTAGTACCGCCTATAGTTCTGCCGGACAGAAGTCCCACCATAACACAGACAGAGTGAGCGCATTGAGACGTCAACTGGTAATTACTTACAGTTTCCGTTGATGGGCAGGCACCCTTAAAGCCTGACAGTTCCATTTTTTCATATTACGTTTTGTTCCAGATATCTGGCTGTTTGTTTTACGATCCTTAACCAGCTGAATAGAGAAAAACTGTCTCCATGCTTTACTCAAAGAACGAAACCGGAAACGGTCGGACCTTTTTTCGTGAATTTTTATAGTAATTGTTTTTAGCATAGTGGTCTACGAGCAGAGTTGTGTACACAGTACACTCCAACTGTACACCAGTTTGTGGCTGAGGCATATGGGCTAATGTCGTGGTCAAACATGCAGTATACAACAGAACTTCTAATAAAGACAAGTTTATAACGTTCGCGCACAATTTTCTGAAATACCAGCGAAGTCACGTATGTACTAAGCTTCACTGGACATTAATAATAAAACTGCTGATACATCCTGTGTATGGCAAATCAATAGGATTCAGAGGCAGTTTGAAGCGCTGTATTCTTTCTGTGTCCACGTTGAAGTCATGTTCTTCTCGCAATCGTATCGCAAACAAAAGATACCGTAATGAGAAGAATGTTTCACTTAAAAGGTAGGCAGCATTGTACCTGTTATTGCCGTTCTTAATCTCGAAATAACGTACTTAGATACCGGAACAAAAGACATTTCTCCTGATGCACCGCACATTCACATGCCAAAGACGATGTGCACATGCGCCAGTGCTCAGCAGACCACCTGTTGCTAAAATCCAGCACCAGTGCATATCGTTTCGGTGCTTAATGTTCCTTTGCTAGGAAGTGCGTCATGTATCACACCTGCCACAGAAGTGCCGCAGTACTGTTTTGTCCATTATTTAGTGAGCTGTGCCGTTTATCTAAAACAACGGCAGCGGAGCGCGGCGCGTCGCGCCGCGAATGACGCTTGTCTGTATATTACGCGACAAGTGTCCGTCCGTGTGTTTGACAGGATCCCGCCTTCGAATTGCTCTGATTCGTTGAACGCATTGCGCCTTAGTTTGGTACGAAGGTTACCAAATCCTTAGTGCAGTATGCAAGTTTGCCAACCCTTAGTTTTGTACAAGAGTTTCCAAATCCTTAGTGCCGATCGCAAGTTTGGGAACCCTTAGCTTTGTACAAAGGTTTGCAAAATTGTTAGTGCAGTATGCATGTTTGCCAAGCCTTGGTTTTGCACAAGGGTTTTCAAACCCTTAGTGCAGTATGGAAATTTGCTAACCTTCTGTTTTGTACCAGGGTTTCCAAATCCTTAGTTTTTAGTGCGCAACTGTGTGCAAGGGACTGCAATAAGCCTTTCACGCTAAGCAGCAACTGTGCGTCCCTGCATAACGTTCCCGTCTCCAAGCGCTTCTAATTTGTTGAACCAGTTAAACTGAGCATTAGGTTCCGTTCGTTCGGCTGCTGTTTGCCAACGCATACCATGGTACAGGGGTTTGCAAAGCTTTGGTGCAGTGCTCAAATTTGCAAGCCTTAGTTCGGTACAAAGGTTTGCGAATCCTTAGTGCTGTACGCATGTTTGTAAAGCCGTACTTTAGTACACAGGTCCGCAAAGCTTTACTACAATATGCCAGTTAGCAAACCATAGTGCAGTACAAAGGTTTACAGATCTTTGTTTGGTACTAAGGTTTGTAGCACGCAAGCCTGCGAAGCGGTAGTTCGGTACGAAGGTTTGCAGATCGTTAATGCGATACGCTGGGCGGCACAGCCTCGGTTTGGTACAAACGTTCCGCCGTGGTCCAAAGCAATGGACCGGGGCGCGATCCTGCCACCAAATGTAAATGTTTGTTGAACCAGCGCCCGATGTGCTTCAGATACGCTGAACCAGGTGAACTCTACCCGTTTCTGTCACGCTGGATTGCTCCGCAGGCTCTGCTGTTTTTAGTTATTTGGTTGTTAGTTATTTGCTCCGTTTTCTGAGAAACGTTTTTCAAAACCAGGTGACCAGAATTTCCCGCATCTGCGACGTTCGCCACTTTGGCCAGCCTGAGTCGCACTGCATTATTTTGTTGTTTCACCACACGAATAAATGAATAACAGTAACGTTGTTCAATCAATATCCTCTGTAACTGCCGCTGAAGTGATTGAGTACTGAATACATCTTTGTCTAGATCGCTTCTTACGTTGTTATATTTCGTTTGGGACCCGGGCGATGGACAGCGGCGCTACTGGACCGCGGCGCGTAGCGCCGCGGCCGTTGCTTGTCTACTATATTAAGCGCCGTATCCTCGGATCTGTTGGTCACGTTTGGATCCCGCCTCCAAAACGTTCTGATTAGTTGAAGCAGAACCCATGTGATTTAGATTCGCCGAGCTGCACCAACCTCTGCCTTTTTGCCACGTTTGTTTGTTCCGATGTTTTAACTGTTTCTCTGCGACGTATGCAGGAACTCGAATCTTCAACTAACCACGCCGGTTTGTAACTTTACAGTTAGGTGCGCACTGCGTACCTGTAGGTTTCCGAATCCTTAGTACTGTACGCAGGTTTCGGAAACATTAGTAAAGTACGCAGATATGCAAATCTTTAGTTTTACGCATGTTTGGGATTCCTTGGCAAAGTACACAGGTTTGCAAATCCTTAGTAGTACGCAGGTTTGAAGATCCTAAGCACTGTAAGCAGATTTGTGATTGCTTAGTACTGTACGCAGGTTTGCGAATCCTTAGTACTTGCTGTACGCAGGTTTGCGTAGCCGGGCAGTGCGGTAGTATGGACTAAACTTCATTAAAATACGATGGTCTGGAAATGTTAGTGCTGTACTGTGGTCTGCAACCTTTGGTGCAAAATTAACGACTGCGTGCTTTAAGGCAGTAGTAGTACTTAGAACAGCAAACGTTATGGTCTGTACACCTTGCAGTACAAGACTGTGATCGTTAGTGCAGTACTAAAAACTTTCGGCGTAGTACTATGGTCTGTAAGCTTGCTGTTGTGTATTTCGGCTGCTTTAGGCGCCTAACTTTTGTTGTCCCGATGACATCAGAACATCGCGCCGAGTACAGACTGGCTGTGCGCACGCATTATTCAGTGCGTACGCAATATTCAGCTAGAGACAATACTGTTTTCCTTCGCCCGCTCAACCTTCTGCAGTGCGTAATGTCTTTTTAGCCAACACGACTTTCCTAGAGCGTCCTTGAAACTTCTCCACAACAATGGAATGCTAAATAACCTACACTAATATATAAGACTGTATTCCGTTATGCTCGAAGGTTTTTCCTTGGCACCGTTTTGATTAAGGACCTAAAATAATCTATGAAATTTTATTATGATGGAATTTCGCACGGATCAGTGCACTTTAGGGTTCGAACTGTTTTCTCATATTGGAGAATCCGTTCAGCTAATTGGCCACGTTTCCAAAACTTCTACGGATGGCCAAAAGCTTCATGTTCGCACTTCCGACAATGTTGTTATTTTTATCAGCCTTCGCAAGCCAGTAGGTGTCGCAAATTTGTCTCGACTTGGTGTGTTAGTAAATTCGGGTATTTTGTAGTGCGATAAGCCGCCAACTAGGTACGTCCACATTACCGGTATGGTTACAGGCGCTAAAACCGTGACCTGCCAAGAGGTTAACTCGGGCTTGCACCAATCCGACCTACAACAATATTATGGTAATGGGGAATTTGACATAAGCTTCAAGGCCGCAGGCCGCTTCCATTTTGTTTGATGCATTCCAGTTGTTTTTGCAGAATTACTCAGAAATCGCGCACCGAAAAGGCCTCATTTTCCTTTGTCAAAAGCAAGGCGGCTGCAGTTAGCTCCGACATGGTTTACGGAATCTGACGCACAGGGTATCTTTCGCATGACTGACCAAGCTGAACAACTGAGACTTCAGCGATTCAGAAAAGGGCTTGGAACTGGCGGGCAGGCAGAAGAATTAGGAGTTCGAGGGTGCTCCGCAGCAGCTCAGTCCCATGCCAAGCCATCAGTCAGTGACACTGTGAATGGGGTGCCAAATGGTGAGCATCATGATAGCCTTAAACTATCCGGTGATGATCCAAAATTCCGCATAGAACAAGGATGTAACGGATGCCCAAACGACATGCGAGTTCCACTGTCAGCAGCTGAACGAAAACGGCGTTCGCGAGCCAACGAGTCTGTCGAGCAGAAAGCCAGAAGAAGCACAACAGAAGCCAAAATGAACCGCATACGAAGATTGAATGAAACACCTGAAATGTCACGTCGTCGAAAGTCTCAAGACGCACAGCGTCATCAGAAAGCTCGAAGGGAAGAAGAAATCCACCAACACCGCGATCGCCAAATACGGAAAGCCCAGAGTTATGTCAGCGCGAGAGTTCGCGAAACCCTGCAGGAAAGACGCGAGCGACTCGAGTACGAAAGCTCAGCAAAGAATTTCCGAAAACGCGAAAAACGCCGGCGGGAGGAAGAAAGACGTAGGCTTCTTCCTCCCGAGTGCACCTGTAACCCGAGCTATCCATATCGAAAGAAGTTCTGTTTTTTCAATGCAAAGGATTTCCGGCAGGCCCAGAAACCCCCGATGCTTGACGCCGAACACGTTCGGATTCCATTTAAATGTGGCCTGAAAATGGCTTATGGAGTGCACGGTATAATGACAGATGCTCTCTTAGAACGGTACCTTGCTATAAACATTTTTTTTTCTGTCTGTTTTCTGGATGGTCAGCAAGTTTACGTAACTGAAGCGTGCCAAAACTTCTATATGGATGTAATGTCTGGTTATGCTGATCGTCTATCCCAGCCATATTTATCTATGCTCTATGCTCACATTTAGTACACTATCTTCGTGGTAGTGGTTCCGGGCTTCCGGGATCTGTTGCATTACGTTTATTGTGTTTTGATTAGATGTGTTGCATTAACGAATTTTCTGTTTCGGCATTTGGACCGAGGCCAACAAGTGACCTTTCCCTTAGTTTGTACAAACGTTTGCAAATCTTCCGTGCCGTACACAAGTTTGCTAATTCTTAGTTTTCCACAAAGATTAGCCAGTCCGTAGTGCAATACGCCCAAGCCTTAGTTTGGTACAATAGTTACGAAATCCTTAGTGCAGTATGCAAATCGTTAGGTTGGTGCAAGAGTTCTCAATGAGTCCTATATGTTAAGGCGCCACAGCCCGCCTGCGTGTGTGTTCGAAACAATCTGGCTACCAGACTGTTTCGAACGGTTTTTACTGGCTGAGGTAAGAAAGGTTTTTACTGGCTGAGCAGCTTGAACTGCACGAGAAAGCATGTTACACAGAGGTTTTTGAGTTTTTTGTTAGGTACGAGGACGAGGCTAGTAACTGAGAGTTCTGAAACCATTAGCCGCAAAGTTTTGGAGAGCCTTTGTTAATACTGAAACTACCTTTGCCTTGGTTGTCCCATCCATTCTTTTGCTTCGTCTGCCGAATGTCTTCCACAGTAACCCAGATTAAACTGAACTACTGTCTTTCAGATTGTCCCGGGAGCGCAACGGGAATACAACCTGTTCCTTTATTGCTCGCACTAACACCTTTGCACCATCGGGACCAAAATCAAACAACCGCAGTGTGCTGAGTACAGATTTACATATGCTCAGGAACAGCGCACGTGCTACCCGTTATTTTGCTGTCGTAATGTATTCTGATGTAGAATGGACCTTGCGAGTCGCGAGCACCGGCGGCGCCGCGCA